>APFE031702611.1:0-31851 GCA_000404065.3 Pinus taeda
ATATATAGATTGTTTGGTTGACATTAGAAAATATTTCAACATTGTTCCTCGGGATAAGTTACGCAAGGGGAAACAAGAGATAATGGTTTCTCTGAAGCTGAGGGAAATTGTGAGTAGGTTATATGAGAATGTTGTTGCCAATAATAGGACCACTAAGGGTTTTTCAAAAGAAATTACATGTCATATTGGAGTTAAGCAAGGATGCCGCTTATCCCTTATGCTTCTTGGCATTTACATTGATAATCTAGAAGTGTTTGGAAGCTGCAGGCTCTGATGGCACCAGGCTCACTGGTATGGCCTTCACTCTTCTCCTTTATTCTAATGATATTTTATTTTAGAAAGGAGTTATGATGATCTCCATAAGTAGCTTACAGTCCTCCAATATTGTCGCTCTAGGATGGGTATGATTGTCAATAATGACAAGACTAAAGTCATGATAATTAAATCCATAAACTTCAACTATGATAATTGCACTTATGATAATAACTACTTGGAGAGAGTTTATTCATACAAATATTTTGGAATTGACATTCACCATCATCTCAATCATAATTATAGAATTGAAGAAAGGATAATTGCAGGCTAAAAAGTGTATTATGGTATTGAAAACACTTGTAAGTCGAAAACAATTTGGGCATGGAGTAAACAGTTGTTCTTCTTTGAGACTCTTCTCACCTATGTCATTTTGTATATATGCAAGGTTTGGGGTTGCAGTGTATCTATAGAATATTGGAGGAAGATTAAGCTAATCCAAATTAAATTTATAAGCGATAACCTAAATATTAAAGGAAATACTCCCTACCATATCCTCCTAATTAAAGCTAGAATTTTCCCCATTGCAATCATGGCTATGAAAAAGTATCCCATGTATAAGAATAATATCTACAACATTGAAGCCAAGAGGTATCCTAAAATAGCTTCTAAATCTTTCCAGAACCCCCACCTCTAACTAAAGTGAGGTTGGCATAAGGATGCTCAGTCTTGGATAGAGAAATCGGGGGTAAAGGAGGAGCTCGTCTTGAAGAATAAGGATAGTATTAAACATATTATTACTTCAAATTTAAGGATAAGTTTTGGCATGATAAGGAGTTCGAGGGAAAAAGGAAGGTAAGCTATTATAAGGAGGTGATCAACCCCAATCTAAAAAATTATAATTATATTTTTATCATGACCAGTGCTAAGAAGAAAATGAACATTGCTAAGATAATAACTAATTCTTATGACCTTCAAAGTGAAGCTGGCCATTTCTCTATTCCCAAAAACACCTTGGGATGGAAGAGTTTGTCACCTTTCCAACGCTAAGAGGGTTGAAGATGAAAATCATTTTTTATTCGATTGTCTGGATCTTACTCACATATGTTCTAATTTCCAAAATCTTTGCCACATTACCAACCTTCTCGACTTTTTAAATCAACGAAGCTTTAAATATCCAGGAACACTTCTCTCCTTTATTTTCGATCATAAAAATTAAATGTTAAAGAATCTGAATTAATCTCTTACTTTCTTAAGATTCAATAAACCATATTGATCTTAGTGGATATTATTCATAATATATATATATATAATATATATATATATATAAGAATATATATATGTGTTGTGTGTGAGTGGTGTATAATAAATTATTTTGTTAATCATAATTTTTTTTTTTCTAAGTAAATTTAATTCTATTAAGAAAGAGAGAAGGTATTTACATAGTGACCGAAGTGAGTACATTGCTCTGATAAGAGCCATCATTCCAAAAACTAACTTAAGCCTCCTTTCAGAGGAAAAAGAAACACATGACCATGTTTTAAAACCACCCTTGGAGTTCCATACATCCCGAACAAAAACAAGGAGACCCGTACATCAGAAACTAGAGGACACCTATAACCTAGATGACTAAGAAGCAGCCCGAGGATAACCAAAACTTGATAAAAAACAAGGAAAAACACCTTCAGCAGAAGAATGCTACTCATCAGGTCGTTCCTCCACAATTCGGCACTAGCCGAACTCTTGTTTATCCTAAAAAGGAGCATTGCACTGATTAGAAGGATCGGGATCGGCAGGCTGCATCTCCGTGTCCTGAATACCTCCTCTTGGTTCAGCTCAAGCAGGCTGTGGCATCATACCAATGCCAACCTGGAACGCAGGGGGAGGACCAACAGTAGCTCCCGAAGCTCCCGTATGACTATTAGACCCTTCCAATTGCGTGGATTCATAAAACACCACATAGATGTGTGCAGTGACCCGTGGATGATGAAGTGAACTGTTGAAAGTGAAAATGGTTGACCCAGTCATTGAAGGTGGCCCTGAAGGTGTATTATAGACGCGGCGCCTTCCACACCCACTATGGGTGCTCAGATAACACCCAGTGAATAGCTCGCTGGTGGCTGGCGAGTCCAAAGTGGAATTGTTGGGGGTGTGCTTGGGTTGGCCTCGACGGCAACCCATTCTCTGTCGAAGACGGGCCATAATGGGAAGGCCCTTAGAAGGATAATCACCAAACACCACACTGAAACCTTGAAAGCTGACAGAGGTGGGAGAGGACTGAACGAGACAAGAGGGCTTGTTCTCCACTATCTTCCACCCACCCCTTTCCAAGACCGAGCACAGAATAGGGAAAATGTACAGGAGGTCCAAGATTAAGGAAGAAAAACTCAGAGGCCTCCTCCTAGAGTTGGATAGCATGCCAGAAGGAATGCTACCAAACTCTAAACTAAAAAACTGAGAACCAACAGAGATGGGATAAGAACGAACAACACCGAAGAGGTTGTTTTCTTTAGTATCCCCCCCGTCCTCTTCCAATTCTTCGCGTGATACAGGACCAATGCACCCGAGACCCGAAATTGAGGGTGGTATGCTCAAAGGCCACCTCCCAGAGCCAGAACTCCAGCCAGGTTCCCAGAGAGAATTAGCAAATACCAGACTGAGCATATCCGCTTCAGGCTCAGAACTGATAGAGAGAACCCAGCTCAACACCTCACCTCGCTGCACCGCGCTTGCATTACCATGCCCCTCCTTATAATTGTCCGCTTCTTCTCGATTAATCCACACCATAACTGCCTCATTGATGGAGGCCGCCATCGCTTGCAGGTCATAGCGTGCGAGAGCAGGAGCCATAACAGCGAATCCTGTAGCAATTAACAGGAGATTGTAATGGCCAGCATGCTAGGCTTCCCTCCTGTGATCGACATTAAACATCTCGTACAAGGTGGGAAGGTGTTGAGCCGCCTCACTCCACCCCTGTCCCATCACACTAATTGCCTCTCTATTCACCCGCAACCGGGGGAGTTGCATCATTTTGAACCAACCTGGTGTATTCCTGGGCATGATCATGATTTTGAATTATGTCAGTTGTGCCTGATAACATGGTGTGTCTCACTTCCACTCCCAAATTAGCCAGGAGATTCATAACCTTGTTTCCTTCCCTCTTGATATGATTGAAGATAATGGCTTCATTGTTTTAGAGAAGGTGTTCTATGGCCTCCAGCCTGGGCTCAAGCCTCCATCTTTTAGCAATTTTCCTTGCATGAGTCCCGTTTTGAAGTTTTTTGGCCATGTTTATGAGAATTTGGGAGTCCCCTTCAATCTCCAGGGGCTGGAAGTTGAGTTTCTTGGAGAGGAGCCCTTGTCAAAGCCCTTCCAGTTCCGCCGAGTTATTGGTGTCCCAGCCTCTTTTCCCAAAGTAGATGAGGATTGGAGACCCTTTGTAGTATCTAAAAACACCACCAAATCCTGCATTTTTGGGGTTTCCCTTAGAGGCACCATCAAAATTGAGATTGATTGAGTTCATAGGAAGAGGGGTCCTGGAGTCCTTCCTGTTGTTGCTACTCATCATCGTGGTAGGTGTATTTGTTTCTAGCTGGAGGTTCAAATTCCAATTTTCCCAGATGGATTTTTTAGCGTCGGTGGAGGGAAGGTCTTCTTGTGCCCATTTTCCAATCGCCAAGGTCTCCTGGAGGTTGTGGTAGAAATTGCCCCATATGATTTTTGGAGGGGAGCTTTGATCCTTCAATATGCACTTGTTCCTTTCTTTCCAAATCGTTCAGAGGAGGAGACCAGGGATTATTCTCCAAAGATGATTGAGAATCCTGCTTTTGTAGGGGGTTGGGTGCCATTGATGTAGGGAGTCGGGGATGTCTACCGATCCTCTGCAATTTCTCTGACATCGGAAGCTAGCTTTGTCCCACAGTTGTTTAGCCAGAGGGTAGGAATCGAGAGGTGCTAAAAGGTTTCTTCCTGATTTTTGTAGTTGACACACCTGGAAGATCCATGAAAATTCCTACATCTGAGATTGTCCCAGGTAAGAATTTTGTGGTGCCTCACCAGGCAGAGGAAAAAAGAGACCTTGGGCCAAATTCCTGGAGTCCAAATTCGGCTCCAAATGGGATCTAGGGGCTCCGAGTCCAAGCATAAGAGCTTGTAGGCCTCTTTGGTTGTGAAGGTTCCCCTGGGAGTGTAGCCCCAATGGAGGATGTCCTTGTCCTCCGAGCATCTAATTGGCCAATTTTGGAGCTCCCTCTCCAGAAGCTGTTGAGTTTGGTGATCTTCATGCTCAATTATTCGATTTCTATTTTTCCATTGTCGGTATCCTTGATCCGTGTCCTGCGTCCAATTCTGCCAAACTTATTCTTGTAGCTGTCCTTCCCTGTATCTATGTGGAAGTTGTTCAAGGATAGTATGGAGTTTTGGTAGCTGATTCCATGCATCCATCCAAAATCACGTTGATCGTCCATTCCTCACTTCCCAGAAGCTGTGCTGTTGGACATTAAGTAGTGTTGTTTGGCGACATTCCAGATTAAGGAACCTTTCACTATGGGGGTGTATCTGATCAGGTCTTCTAGCGGCCTGAGGTTGGCATATTTGGTTGTCCAGATGGTTGCCCATGGCTTGTTGGGTGTTGTTATCCATTGCCACCATATTTTAGCACACATGATTGAGTTGATGTGACTTGGGTCCCTTAGACTAATGCCTCCTTTTTCTTTAGGCTTACAGATTGTTGTCCATCTAACCAAGGCCCATTTGCGATGGGTTCCAGTGGTGTCCCATAAGAAATTACACTGAAGGGATTTTATTTTTTTAATTACCCATTTGGGCACTGCCAAGATAGAAAAAAGATATAGAGGCATAGACTGAAGTACCGCTTTGATTAAGACCAATCGGCTGACAATATTCAAAGTTCTATGAGTCTAGAGATTTAAGTGAGATTCTAGCTTCTCAAGGAGAATGCGCCAAGAGGCGTGCTTTAAGGTGGAGGCTAGAGGGGCTCCAAGATATTTGAAGGGAAAGGAGTCAATGGTGAAACCCAGAATATGAGTAATGGCAAATTGAGAGATCAGGGGGTGTGGAAGAAGTAAATCTGGGATTTAGCCATGTTGATGCTGGTGCCTGAGGCTTCTGAAAATTCATTTAGTAGGGATTTAAAAAGAGAGGCTTCCTGAACAGAAGGGTACCTAAAAAGCATATTGTCGTCCACAAACAGTTGGTGGGAAATCGTTGGTAGATTCTGGATGGACAAATCTTTGAGTCATTTGGAGAGGAGGGCTTGCTTAATATGATGACTCAGGCCTTCCGACATCAACACAAAAAGGAAAGGGGAAAGAGGATCACCTTGTCTGATTCCTTTGGAAGGCTTGAAGGGATGGGAGGGGATGCCATTAATGAGGATGGAGAAAACGGAGGAAGATATGAGGCTCATCACCCAGCGCACCCACATAGGTGAGAAAGCAAAAGCTGATAGCATTTTTTGAATGTATAACCAATTAAGCTTATCAAAAGCTTTTGAGAGATCGAGCTTGAGGATCATACCTGCTTGTTTGGAGTGTTTGAGGGAGTGTATGATTTGATGAGAGAGGATGATTCCATCCAGAATCTGTCTTCCCTCTACATAACCCGACTGTTTCGATGAGATGAGCATGGGTAGAAATGGTTTCAGCCTGTTGGCGATCACCTTGGATATCACCTTGTATATGACATTACATAGTGCGATTGGCCTAAATTTGTCCGGTGTTCTGGTGATATCCTCCTTGGGGATAAGCGCCATGAAGTTAGAATTGAGGGAGGGAAGAAGCCAGCGTTGGGTACGCGATTCCTCCACCACTTGCCAGACTTCTTCTTTTATCAGATCCCAAAAGGAGTGGAAGAACGTTGTGGTAAAGCCATCCGGGCCAGGGGCTTTACCTTCAATGAGTTGTTGCATAACTGTGTCCACCTCCTGTTGCATGATAGGATGTAGGAGAAGTTCATTTTGCTCTGCTGTAATGATTTTGGGCACATTAGTGATGATTTTGTCTATGGCCGGAGTTCTGTCCAGTTGGGGTTCTTGATGAACCTGCTAGAACCACCTAAGGAACTCCTGCTCTATCTCCTCATGATTTTCCAATCTCTCCCCCTCTGGATTCTGAATGAATGAGATGGTGTTGTGCATCCTTCACTGTATTGTGGTTCGATGAAAGAATTTAGTGTTCCTTTCTCCCTCTTTCAGCCATTTAATCATAGATTTTTGCTTCCTCAGGATTTCCTCCTACTTCCTTCGTTCCTCTAATTGGTTATGAATGTGCAATTCCTGACCCAGAGTTTCCTCATTGTTTCCTTCTGAGATGATATGTGCTGGAGCTCTTCCATCTCCTTGTTTAAATTCTGTTGGGCTTGAAAGATGTTGCCAAATGTCTCTTTGTTCCAATTCTTGATTTGGGCCTTGAGGAATTTGAGTTTTTGCTGGAACTGAAACATTTTTGAAACACCTGGTGGGGAGAAGGAGGTCCATACTAATTTGATGAAGTCTTTCAATGTGGGGTGTGAGAGCCAGAAAGACTCAAAGCGAAAAGGTCTCATTTTTACATCACCTCGTCTTTGCCATTGGAGGGCGATCGGCCAATGATCCGAGCCTGAGTATGGGAGAATTGAAGCCGAGATATCTTCACCTAGATGCACTATGTTTTCAGAAAGGAGGAATCTATGAAGTTTTGATGCAATTTGTTGCAGTCTAGTTCTACGGTTGCTCCATGTATGCATACCATTGCAAAATTGCATATCGATAAGAGCATTGTTATGTGTGAAATCCTTGAAGTGGGTAACCTCCTGCTCTGGTCTCGCTCGACCCGCTTTCTTTTCTTCAATATTGGTTATCATGTTATAGTCCCCTCCTATAATCCACAGTGGATGGACTCTGTTGCTGTTGAGGTCTTCCATTGTATTAATAGTTGCAATTTTTTTGCTGGCTACTTGGGGAAAATATACGTTGGTCAAGTGACCATGCACATTGGTGCCTACTATGTGAAAGGTTGCTTGAGTCATGTGATGTGTTGCATGTATGTCTTTCAGCTCAATCGCTTAGGTGCTCCAAGCAATGGCCAACCCTCTTGAAGCCCCTGTGGCATCCACTGCCACCGAGTGACATCCTGGCCAAGCTCTAGATAGAATATTTCCGATAGTAATACTACTACACTTAGTTTCTTGTAGAAAGAAAATTTGTGGCTGCTCCTGCTTAATCATATCTTTTATTAATCTTCATTTCCCGGGGCTATTGAGCCCTCTTATATTCCATGAGATCAGCTTCATGGTTCACTGTTATGGGTGGGCTTGTAGTACTTGGTTAGCTTAGCATACTTGCCTGATTCCACCAAAATTTTCCCTAGTGCAATGGTTCGCTGGAGATCTATTCTTCTCCCTCACTTTTTGGAATCCTTAGGGGGCAAGCCTACATCCCAATGACTGCCCAGTTGGATGCCAAGCTGCTGCTGCTTGTAAGCTCTGGAGATAATGACTTCCAGTTTGCTGATCTGGAGCTCTAATATTTTATCATAATCCCTTTTCCTGCAGAATTGCTCCATCGCCACGATATCAAGACCATTTAGTTCAATGCTCTCAGGTTCTTCCTCCATTTGTTGTACCTGATTTTCCTCATCCACAGTGAAAGTAGGGCTTAAGAATTGACTAGGAATATCATCAAACTCCATGTCTTTCTCTTTTTCCTTGGAGTTCTTGCTTGCCTTCTTGGGTGAATCCGGGGGGGAGCCAACAGGGAAGGGGGGGGCTGAGGGCACGAGATCGGGGGGGGCGGGGGGGGGGGCGGGTATGTAGAAGATGGTCAGCTGAGGAATCAGCGAGGACCTCAAAACTGTTGCTGGTTGAAGGAAGGGAGGTGGCATCTTGCAAGGGTTTTTTCCCTGAGGGGAGCTTCTTGTGGGATGTTTTATGGGAGGCTACTTTCATGAATCTGTCTTGATCAGTCTGCCCCGATGGTGCAACATTGACAGAATTGAGATTGAGAGGACAATCTCTGAAGAGATGACCCAATGCATGGCATCTACGGTAGAGAAATGGAACATGCTCATAATCTAGGGGTTGAACCCATTCAAAATCATCATGAAGAAGACTTACTGAGTCCGGGAGGGGTTTGTCCAAGCGCATGAACACACAAATACGGGCATAGGAGGTGTATCTGCGCAGCTTCATTTCCTCTGTCGATTTTACATACTCCCCCAATCCATTTCCTATGTCCTTGAGAGATTCTTCATCCCAGTACTATGCTGGAAGCGAGTACATCCTGATCCATATTGGAGCCCAACTAAGGTCCTCCTTGTCTGGGTTGAACCTTTCCACCCACGCCCTTAGGTAGAGGCCTGCTAAATTGAAGAAGTAGGGCCCTTGATCCATCATTAGGTTTCTATCTTCTATGCACAGAAAGATCATTGTGAAGAACCCTTTAGGTCCTAGTTGTAGGGTTACATGGCCTTTAGGCTTCCATTGGATGAGATCCAGCCTTGCAATGCCTTTTCCGTCAGCTAGAAACCAATAAACTTTCCAATAAGCGCATGGTCCTTCATGAACTAGATTTGTCCATTAACCCTGTGGCTCGGCAGTTCGATCTTGGGCCGTTCAGCGGCCACTGGCTTGCAGGTCTTCAACGTAATCCTATGCCTTTCCTCTGTCTCTGGAGTCCCTTCTGATTTCCTGTTTCTTCTTTTGGCTCATGTGTGGATTGGTTTGTGTTCTGCTACCATTGAAGGCGATCGTTGTCCTCTACGTCGTGCCCTAGTTCAGAGGTCAGAGAGCCAGAATGCCCTAGATGCTTACGAGTGGATGATCAACGCCCCCCCCAGGAAAAACCCATTTCCTTGGCGGAGATCCAAAGGCGGTTTGTCGGTTAATGGCAGCTATTCGATCTGCAAGGTTCTGGAGGTGTGCAGGGAGCGCAGGCAACGTCGTCATAGGGTTTTCAGAACCCTAGTTCCCAGAGCCTCCCGATCTAATGCTTCAACTGCTTCTTTCCCCTGTTAATCATAATTACTCTTAAATATAATATAATTTAATTTTTTTTATGATTATAAAATCTTTATATAGATATAGGTTTATATTTATATATGAATTCTCTATATGATTAACTATTATGATATATATATATATATATATATATAATATATATATATATATATTATATATATACACAACACACACCACTGAAGGAAAAATTTGTGTAACTAATAACGATTTTTAACTCCTCTGTAGAAAAGAGGAAATAATATTTACTTAAGTGTAATTAAAAATATTAAATTTATTGAATAGTGTATTTGAAACTTTTTAGTATTTTTTATATAATATATAATAAAATAATGTAGTGATAAGTAATAATTATAATAAAAATAAAATATATTTAAGTAATTTTTATTATATAATATTAAAATTTTTAAATAATAATAATTAATATAATAATAATTTTAACATTTGTTATTTATGATTTAAATAATAAATTTGAGCTTCCTAACGGATTCGAACTTGACTCTGGCCACAAATATTTGTCTTTGTTTCTCAATCTTGTTATGCATACCACCCACATGCATGAGAATAGTGAAAGCAAAAGACATATTTGCTTTGATAGAAGTAAGATCGAACCCTTCTTAAGGGATATAGAAAAGGATTTAAGCTCCATGATTTATAATACCAACATTGATCAAATTTATTACCATTTCACTACTACCATTTCCAATACCATTAAAAAGTTCTTAGCTGAGAGTTTGCTTAAGAAGAATAATAGGACTTTCAATCCATGATATCACAAAGACTGTAAAATTGCCAGGAAAGTGATGAGAGATGCTCCAAATGGAATCATTAAGCTACAAAATATAAATATTTACAAAGATCTCATCAAGAAGAAGAAGAATTCATATATTATTAAAAGACAAGAATATCTTCTCCACCTTTCTAAAGTTGCTCCCAGAATGTTTTGGCAGAATGTGCTTGTTCATAAAACCAAAGACAATCATTCTATTTCCTTAGAAAATTAGGTTAATTCTATTAAGAAGTTGTATGAATTTTGAGACACTATGGGAGCCACCTTAAACACTCTTACTAAGGAAAATGTATTTTCTTTCAAGATGTTCACTCTGTGATTGATAAGCTCACTAATGGGAAAGCTAAATATATTGAAGTATACCAAGCTAATATCCTTAAAATGGGAAGATCTATCCTCATTACTCATCTCCACAAGCTTCTCAACTTGGTTATAAAGCATGGCTTCTGTCAGCTTTAGACGCAAAGCCTTATTGTGCCTATCTTTAAAAATGGTGACAAAACGGTTCCCTATAACTATAGGACCATTATGATTAGCCACATCCTAACCAAGCTATATGTGCTCATTTTGGAAAAGAAGCTTAGCCTTTGGCTTGGAAGCCAATGTAAAAGAGTTAAAGGGCAATCTGGTTTTAGGAGATGTCACTCAACTATCGACCATCTTATCACTCTTAGGATCATTGTAGAGGAATGTCGCAATAGTAAAGTTGATCTCTTTTGTTGTTTTGTTGACATTACAAAAGATTTCGATACTACTCCTCGAGATAAGCTTTGGGAGGGACTTGAAGAGATCATGGTTCCTCTTAAACTTAGGATTGTTGTGATTCCCCTCTATCAGACTGTCAGTACCAAGCTTAAGACCAGCAAAGGGTGGTCTAAAGACACTAAATGCAATATCAGAGTTAAGCAAGGGTGCCCCCTATCCCATACCCTTTTTGGCATATACATTGATAAGCAAGAGGAGTGTCTGAAAATTACATGATTTAATGGCACCGAGCTTGCCGGGGTAATCATCACTATTATCCTTTATGTGAACGACATAGAAAATCAACTTAAAACTCTTCATGTCTATTCCTCAAAGATGGGTATGAAAATTAATATAGAGAATAACAAAGTCATGATCATTAAATCCAAAAATATCACCCAATATAGTTTCCTTTATAATAACCAATGCTTAGAGCAAGTTTCTTATAAATATTTGGGTATTGACTTTCATCATCAACTAAACTGGAATTATTGCATTCGGAGAAGGATTATTGGAGGTTGGAAAGATTATGATGAGCTTGAAAACAACTATAAGTTGGTCGATCTTTGCATTTTGATAAAAAGAGGTTCCCCTTTGAGACTCTCATTATATGCATTGTCTTATACATATGTGAATATTATGGTTGCAATATACCCTGAGAGTCGTGGAGGAAAATTGAGATGATTCAAAAGAAATTCATAACCTACAACCTAAAGATCTAGGGAAATACTCCCTATCCTATCCTCTTGATTGAGGATGGTATGTCCCCCATTGAAAGTACAACTATGTTTAAATATCTGATGTATAAGAAGAAGCTTTACAACATGGAATTCAAGAGGCTCCCAAAAATTTCTTCTAACTTTAGTCAAAACGCCCAACTTTGCCTCAAGCGCGGGTGGCATAAGGATGCCCAGTCTTGGCTCAACCATTGGGGAATTAAGGAGGAGATCATTATGGGAAGAAAATATAATGTCAAAGATACTATTGGTACCAATTTTAAGGACAAGTTGTGGGAGGAGAAGGATTAGAAGTGTAAAAGGAAGTTAAGATACTATAAGGAGGTGATCAACCCCACCCTTGATAATGAGAGTTATCTCTCTATGTTGACCAATACTAAGAAAAAAATGAACATCGCTAGGATAAGAGCTAATTATCACAATATTTGGAGTGAAATCAGGTAGTGGTCTACTCCCAAGACTCCCTCAAACGATAGAACCTATCAAATTTGCAATATTAAGAAGGTGGAAGATGAAAAGCACTTCCTTTTAAACTACCTAGCTCTTGCTGACATATGCTCTCAATTCCCTAACATTTGCCACATTTTCAATCTTCTTCAGTTATTAAGTCATACGAACTATTGTGATCTTGGAGTGCTTCTTTCCCTTCTCTTTGATCATAGAAACAAGATTTTGAAGAATCACACTTAGACTCTTGTTCTTTTCTTGAGCTTTGATTGGTCTTAGTGGACGTTAATCATCATCAATATTATATTTTAATGTTAATTTTGTTTAAATTATCTTAAATTACAGTTCAAGATAGATTAAAAAAATAAAGTTATATGTAATAATCTCCCTGTATGATTTTAATTATATAATTTAAAGTAATGTGCATTTTTATGGGGGTTTACCCAGTGCATTATATATCATTTTTGGGATTCAACTACGTTAGGTAAGTCATTCACGTATGACCATTTCCATGAGAGGTAGTCGTAACTGACTAATTTCTCATGATTTTTGAATAGTTCACTTAGCACTCATTGCATCGAGTGATGCTCACAGGGGTGAAGAAGTGGGATTGAAACTAGTGAAATGTGGAGAACGAATCACATAGCATCAATCATCACTTCTGGGGCTTGCACCCGGTAACCAGGACTTCCCAGGAGGTCACCCATCCCAGATCTCCTATGGCTGAAGCGCGCTTAACTGTGGAGTTTTTCCCCACAATCAAGCCCACTTAGCTTGCTACCCCATTTGCAAACCTTAGCAAGTATTGTGCCTCATGAACCATTCAAGTAGAGATCCCTTGACTCTTTTTGAATTTAAGTATGGGGGTTTACACAGTGCATACGTGAATGACTTACCTAACGCAGTTGAATCCCAAAAATGATAAATAATTTATTTATTTTATTATATTTAACAAAGTTTATATAGAATTGTCTTAGGGAAGTTCAATTAGTTAATTCAAAGTTTCTGAAATATTGGAAGCAAGGAAACCAGGTTCAAATCTCCCTGAAGTAACCTAGTTTATTGGCAAGGGTGAGTGCCTCTCGGATTATATATATATATATATATATATATATATATATATATATAGTTAGTTAGTTAGTTAGTTAGTTAGTTAGTTAGTTAGCTAGTTAGCTAGTTTATGTAAACTGTATAGAGATGTGTTTATTTTTTATACAAAAAAATTCAGATGTATAAAAAATATTTTACTTTTACGTTTATTTTTATAATAATGTTGACGATATTTTATTATTTGTTATATTTATATGTTTTCAAATATATCACATTGATTTTAGTTACTTTAACAAAGCTTTGAACCATCGGATGTGACTCATCATGAGGATGAGCCACATAGGATGGTTCAAAACATCATAAAATAACCAAAATCAATGTGATGAATTGTAAACAAATTCTTCATATTAAACTATATACGACAATGTCAGATCTGAAATATTAATATTCTTTAACATTTTTTTTTCTGCTTTTCCTTATATGTTTATATATTGTTAATAAATTCAAAATTAATAAAGCTAAATTGTTTCTAAATGTCAAAAAGGTGTAGAAATTCCCATTGTAGATCACCTGATAATGCAATATACTAAAGAAAAATACTTGATCTACTTCTACAACCAATTTAGTGGAAGCTTAATCGAGTATGACCAACATCAATAAGAACACATATAACTGATATGGAGAAATCAATCACACATAACAAAGAAGATATAACTTGGGGAAAACCTCAGCCTAAAACCTGAAATTTGTATTATCATACAAGTGGAAATATAGCCAGTATTACAAAATGAATCAGCTCAGAAGCTATCCTTCTCTCTCTGCAATACCTCTGCTGCTCATAGACAGTCAAAGGCCTCTCTCAAACCTTTTGCCATCCAAGTCTCCTATTTCTTTGTGTAATTTTGATTGGGGTCTAGTGCAACCACTTGTGTGAATTGGCCTCTTCACACACTCACTAACCTCTGATCCAACTACGTAGTCCTAAAGGAGACAATTCTCATCATGGATGAGCTTCCTTTATAGGAAAAATATTCATCCAACTGATTATACACTATCCTTCCTTCTCTCAACTGGGTCTTTCTCTGAACTGACATGCATGAGTAATTCATGAGAGAATATTCAGTTATCTGAAGTGTAGCAGTTATATGCAAGCATGCATTAACTACTTGAACTTACTTAATTTAAACAAACTGTTTAAATCAATTATAACTGGACATGACTCAGTTAACTGAGCCAACTAATTACTACTCAAATTAGAACTCATCCTTATCTCTTTAACTAATGGATAAATTCCTCAATTAATAGATAAACTATTGCATGTCCTCAAATAGACTTCATGTATGAATTTTCACAATTAATTAACTCATGGAGAATTAATTAGTTTATTTTAAAACAACTGTTAAGTTCAAATTCGAATTTTACTTCCTATTTTTAGTCTAAGGACTGACTAAAATAGGAATCCATCCCGAACTAATAAAAATAGAAATTCTATTTTTAGCACTTCCATTTTTCATTCCCTATTGCCCAATCCAGCACTGATACCTAAACTGCTATTTGTAGTAGTGATATATTTATCACTTCTATTTTTAGCATTTCTTGTTGTTATTTTTGACACTCCCTCTGAACAAGAAAGACTTCAACTTGAACTCAATCCTATAACTCTGGAGTGTTCTTCGTGCAACACTTCTACCAAGTGCAGTTGCTCCAGCAAGTCTCGAAACAGAAAAACTTCTCACTGACCTCTCTTTTGGGCTAGAAACATAATCTGATGCTGAAGCTCCGTCTGCCACTAACAATTTCTCCCTCTCTGACCTCTGAGGTACTGCAACACTCCATGCATCTCGCATCATTGCACACCTCTCTGTGCCATCCTGCACTGGTGCAACACTCTTGTGCCTCTCGAATTGTTGCAGCCTACTAGCTCTACACAGTCCTTGAACTCGTGCACTGTAGATCTCTCTGCCGCTCCATTCACATCTATCTCTACCCAATCAACCAGTCCTACTACTCCTTATCGGGACTCCTATGGTAAATTCAAATAAAAGAGGTTCGGTACCTCAAGGATCCTGCCCTTCCTCCTTGAGACGATCACTCCAGATTGCTCCACCTCCTACCTAGAGGTATGGCTGCATGTGATCCCTCTACCCACCTGGCTCGATATTTCCCCTACTAGAGGTCTCTGCAAGAGTGGATGCTTCCACTCTATGTCCTCTCGGCTTCCCCAATTGTGGCTGATCCACAACCTCCTAAAGCTGCTTCAACAATCGTGGCTCCTCCACAATTGTTTGAGAGTTCTTCTGGCACTACATGTTGAGAGGTAATGTACTCTCCTTCTCAACCACCAAGTCTCCATTAGTTGCCTTGCTCCTCAAGGCTTTGCATGCATCTTCAACCTCAAGAGCATACAGATTCTTGACCTGTGAACTAATCTGCTTCACCTGTCTAGTGATGATGTGTCTATGGAAAACCTTTCCCTCACTAAAGACTACATCATAGCCTCTGTCTTCCAGCATCGTGATCGACACGAAGTTTCTCTACAATCCTAGTACATACTTGACATCGATCAATGTAAGGTGAGCTCCATGCTCCCTCTGAAAAACAATTGTGCCTTCACTTGAGACTGTATACTTTTGATCATTAGCCATTGTTATTAGTATTTGGAGATCTTTCTCCTCCAAGGTACTAAACAAACTCTTGTCATCGGTCATGTGGAAAGAAGCTCCACTATCAAGAAACCAACCTCTTCCCACCCTGGATGAAACCATACATGCAAACCATGTGAAATCCATCTTGACTTGTGAGGCTAGTGCCTCACCTTCTGATCCTTCCACATATCCCTTCTTGGATTTCCCCATTAGACAATTTGTAGCAAAATGGCCTACCTCATGACAATGAAAGAATCAGAGTTTTGATTTGTCGATCTTCTTCCCACCATGGGAAGAATTGGATTTGGAATGAGAAACCTTCTCCTTTCTCTTCTTCACCTTACTCGCTAAGGCACAGTTTTCTTCATCCTCCATGGATGAAGAACCATATCTAGTGCTTCCTCTTATCTCCTCCTGCATCATATCTGACCAAAGTCATTCCCAATCTAGCAGTTTCTCTCTTCCATTAACCGAGTCCTGGTAGCTATGATAGCTCTTAGGAAGACCGAGGAGTGCAAGACTCACCATGTCATCATCAGTTGTCGCGATCCCTACACTTCTAAGCTCATCCCTGCATGCGGTGAGCTTGTTCAGATATGTAGAGATTGTGTCACCCTTTTCACACTTAATCTTCTGAAGCTTGTCTTTCAGTGCCAGCTTCCTCTGATCACTTCTATTCTAATATATATCTTTCAATGTTTTCCACATTGAAAACGGTGTCTCCTTCCCATGCAGGCTTGAGACTATGTGATCTCAAACTCCCTCTAGAAGGATTCTCCTTGCTCTAGCCACACATTTCTTCCATTCAACCAATTCAGCAGCACTAGTCGGCTTGGGGACTTCTTGATCAATCAAGTTCTTTAGATTGTTAAACTCTAGTACTGCTTCCATGCGATCCTTCTAGGTTATATAATTCAAACTGCCATCAAGGGAATATTCGGGTCTCAAACCATTGAATGCCATATGTGAAATATAGATGTGATAAGAACTTGATTTCTATATTGAGGAATCACAAACTTCAATGTCTCCCTTATTGTATATTGTTCTTCCTTGATCACCTGTGCTCTGATACCATGTAGAAATTCCCACTGTAGACCACCTGATAATGCAATATACTAAAGCAAAATACTTGATCTACTTCTACAACCAATTTAGTGGAAGCTTAATTGAACATGAATAACATCAATAAGAACACGTATAACTGATATGGAGAAATCAATCACACATAACACAGAAGATATAGCCTGGGGAAAGCCTCAACCTAAAATCCCAACTCTGTATTATCATACAGGTGGAAATATAGCCAGTATTACAAAAAGAATCAGCTCAAAAGCTATCCTGCTCTGTCTGCAATACCTCTGCTGCTCATAGATAGTCAAAAGCCTCTCTCAAACCTCCCGATATGCCCTCCAAGCCTCCTATTTCTTTGCACAATTTTGACTGGTGTCCAGTGTAGCCACTTGTGTGAATTGGCCTCTTCACACACTCACTAACCTATGATCCAACTACGCAGTCCTGAAGGAGATAAATCCTCATCATGGATGAGCTTCCTTTATAGGAAAAATATTCATCCAACTGATAGTACATTGTCCCTCCTCTGACAACTGGGTCTATCTCTGAACTAACATGCATGAGTTATTCATGAGAGAATGTTCAGTGATCTGAAGTGAAACAGTTATATGCAAGCATGCATTGACTAACTAAACTTACTTAATTTAAACAAACTGTTTAAATCAATTATAACTGGACTTGACTCAGTTAACTGAGCCAACTAATTACTACTCAAATTATAACTCATCCTTATCCCTTTAACTAATGGATCAATTCCCCAATTAATAGATAAACTGTTGCATGTCCTCACATACACTTCATGTTTGATTTTTCACAACTAATTAACTCATGGAGAATTAATTAATTTATTTTCAAACAGCTGTTAAGTTCAAATTCGAATTTTACTTCCTATTTTTAGTCCAGGGAATGACTAAAATAGGAATCCATCATGAACTGCTAAAAATAGTGATTTTATTTTTAGCACTTCCATTTTTCATTCCCTGTGGCCTAATCCAACACTGATAACTAAACTATTATTTATAACAGTGCTACTTTTAACATTTCTTGTTGCTATTTTCAACAAAAGGAAACTACAACATTATTATCATTTACACATGTCCTTTAAGAGACTCGAATGAAAAAGCACCCAGCTTGCTATGAATAATGATATACAATAGATATCATTTTGGGATTCAACTGCGTTAAGTCAGTCATTCACGTATGACCATTTCCATGAGAGGTAGTCGTAACTGACTAATTTCTCATGATTTTTTGAATAGTTCACTTAGCACTCATTGCGTCGGGTGATGCTCATAGGGGTGAAGAAGTGGGATTGAAACTAGTGAAATGTGGAGAACGAATCACATAGCATCAATCATTACTTCCGGGGCTTGCACCCGGTAACCAGGACTTCCTAGGAGGTCACCCATCCCAGAACTCCTCTGGCTCAAGCGCGCTTAACTGTGGAGATTTTCCCACAATCAAGCCCACTTAGCTTGCTACCCCATTTGCAAAACCTTAGCAAGTATTGTGCCTCATGAACCATTCAAGTAGAGATCCCTTGACTCTTTTTGAATTTAAGTATGGGGGATTACGCAGTGCATTATATTAGATATCATTTTTGGGATTCAACTGCGTTAAGTAAGTCATTCAAACGTATGACCATTTCCATGAGAGGTAGTCGTAACTGACTAATTTCTCATGATTTTTGAATAGTTCACTTAGCACTCATTGCATCGGGTGATGCTCACAGGGGTGAAGAAGTGGGATTGAAACTAGTGAAAAGTGGAGAACGAATCACATAGCATCAATCATCACTTCCGGGGCTTGCACCCGGTAACCAGGACTTCCCAGGAGGTCACCCATCCCAGAACTCCTCTGGCTCAAGCGCGCTTAACTGTGGAGTTTTTTCCCACAATCAAGCCCACTTAGCTTGCTACCCCATTTGCAAAACCTTAGCAAGTATTGTGCCTCATGAACCATTCAAGTAGAGATCCCTTGACTCTTTTTGAATTTAAGTATGGGGGATTACGCAGTGCATTATATTAGATATCATTTTTGGGATTCAACTGCGTTAAGTAAGTCATTCAAACGTATGACCATTTCCATGAGAGGTAGTCGTAACTGACTAATTTCTCATGATTTTTGAATAGTTCACTTAGCACTCATTGCATCGGGTGATGCTCACAGGGGTGAAGAAGTGGGATTGAAACTAGTGAAAAGTGGGGAATGAAACACATAGCATCAATCATCACTTCCGGGGCTTGCACCCGGTAACCAGGACTTCCCAAGAGGTCACCCATCCCAGAACTCCTTTGGCTCAAGCGCGCTTAACTGTGGAGTTTTTCCCCACAATCAAGCCCACTTAGCTTGCTACCCCATTTGCAAAACCTTAGCAAGTATTGTGCCTCATGAACCATTCAAGTAGAGACCCCTTGACTCTTTTTGAATTTAAGTATGGGGGTAGTATTAAGGTTCTTAGTATCATCATGATGCATGATTAACATGCATAACATGAGAGCGAAGCATGGGCTAGCGGACCTAGGATCAAGCACCATGATCTATACTTGTCACATCTTGATCCTTGCATGGCACATTTACATTCAACTAGCTCCACATCACCTAGTTCAGTCCCATCAATTTAAATTCCTATAGGTGGCTACTTATGGTGTTGGGTACGCCACTCCATTCATAATCAAAGCTCTTCCTTTTCTAAATGCAATTGCTTAGTGTTCTTATGGTGGATTGGGTGTGGGCTAAGTAGTCCCTGACATGCATTTTTCATAACTCATTCATGAACGCATAATTATCAGTTACCTTGTGATTAAAGAATGTGCTTGGGTGTACACTTGTCCCTCCATGGCGCTCACATACTCTAATTTTTGCATTTAGAATTTCAGTCATATCACATTAAGGAATTATTAAAAATGCATAAGAAACTTATTAGGGTGGCTGAACTGTTGTGTGTCTCATATTGTGGAGGAGGGTTTACAACCATCATGCTTCCCTTCTATGCATAGGGTGGTCTATCACAGTTCTATGGGAGGTTCGCTTCCTCACATTTCTACTCCCCACCCTTTGTTTTTTTCATGATGTAAGTACTTACCTACCTCATATGTTTTCTATAGATTGGTAGGCTTTTGTCAGGGTCAATGTTCTTCATTCTTTTTCTCCATAATACAAGGTCAAGTCCTTACTTTGAGTCGGTGGTCGTGTTACGCACTGTGGTATTTGAACTTTCTAATTTGCATAGAGTTTCTTTCAATTTCCCAATGTTGGTTTGTGGAATTTGGTACCATGGCTCCTTTTCAACTTGGTTTTGATATAATCCACGACTCTCCCTCTTTCATAGTATATTTAAGGTTACTGGGCATACCTTCTCTCTCTCACTCAAAATTTGGTTTCCTTGAAGTTAAGGTTATCTTTTCTAGTAAAGTTTTGCAGTATCTCATTATATCTCTACCCTCGTTGGACTATATTCTCTTCTTTGAACATATTGGATGACATCCTCCTTTCCTAGACCTTATCTACAGACCCGTGACTATAAGCCCTTGATTTCCCACTTTTGGATTCACTCTACTAATTTCATTACCCTAGTTTCTACAAATCCATTGTTTCGAGGTAGAGATTTTCTAGTTGTTGTGGTGGTGAACCTAGTTCATCTTCATCTCATCGTTGGCATTTGGTTTTCTGGGAATTAGTGGAGAAACACTTTCATTCAGGTTCTCCTAAAGTTAGGATTGCAATTCTTCATATAGAAGCTAAGGCGTTTGCGGACCGTATGTATTTTTTTTATTCTAAGGTTCATGGTAATAACCTTGACTGGGTAACTAATGTGGGGAATTCCATAAGCATAGGATTAACTTCCTTCATTCTCTCTCTCTACATCAACATATGCAAACAATGCTCCATATGGTCATTCGTGACAACCAGGTTGACAATTATAAAACTATTTGTAGGTCAGGAGGATATCAAATGAATTCTTCAAGATATTCACTATAACCTGCATGGCATTGTGGCCAAAATACTTAGGTAAAATCCTCTCCCAAGTCTTTATTCATAATTTAAGGTTGATAATATACAATGATTATTGCACTTGTCTTTGCAGTTGGTTGTTATATGTATTTTGTACTACTATGGGTTGTGTTATCTATGATAACCCCATTTTCCCCTTTGTTTTCTGAAAACTTTAGCCGTAGTGATCCATTTTTTAACTCTACCCATAAGCCTTTTGTTATTCCAACTCTAGCCTCATTTCCCCCATTCCTGTATGAAATTTATTTAAAACCTTAATAACATATGTCGTAATCCTTTTAAAAGGTTGGGACCTGCAAAACTTATCACTATTGGCCCTTTTTCCCTTTACAAAAACATCCCCACCCATTTCTGTTTTCCCTTTTGCCATTGCGATATGGAAATTTCCCTATCAATTGTATATCGCAAGTTATGTCTGGTGATTGTGATATCACATAACCCTTCCTCCACCGATTGTGATATCACAAGTCTTTTGCCAATATCACACATCACATTTTCCACCTCTTTTTATTCATGTTACCACTATGACCGCCGATTGGGATAAAGACCCACTCACCAATTGCAATAAAGATCTTCCTTCTTATCGCAATTTATTCTCTTCCCTTCCAATTTCATAAAGTTCTATCTCCCTCGCTAATTGAGATGTCTCAATCGAGGATCGCACATACATAACTCCCTCCTCTACCAAACACGCTTCCTATTTGCAATTGTGATGGATCTGGAAAAGTTATGTGTTGTAGTTTTGAGAAATTTCAGGTTTGGATTATTGGAAAATCACCATAAAATTAGTGTTAAAGCCTCTTTCACTTTCCGATGGAGTATTACGATTGGGATGAGCACAAACCTAGATCAAATAAGCCCGGAACAATGACTTAGATCAATGAAAATTAAAATATCCATTCTACTTCTGCTTAGTGGGACAATGAGGATGCTTTTCAACATCCTAATCATCAAGGAGGACAATGAGAAAAGAGGCTCACAGTGAAGGTGTTTTTTTTGAAGATATCTTGTCGCATGGTCATCAAAGAAAAAGCAAGGAAACGAGATAGAGATATAGTGGGAAAGTAATGGAATTTTTAGTATGTTTCAGTGGCAAACAAGACAACGGAACTCGAAAGGCTGGATGCTCTGAATTTCCACAAATACAGTGCCAATACTACAAATAATTTTATTTTCTTGAAAAATTATAACTGTTAGATAATATCTGTTCATACAACTTCCATTTATATTCGAATTTTATTGTAACAAAAAGCCCTATGAAGTCTCAATTTTTTATTAATCAGATAGGAACAGGTCTCTAGAACAATGGATTGATCCTGGCACAGGTGGCGAGATATGTAAAGAGATCTTTCTCTATAAATAAGTAGATTTATGACTTTGAGAGGGGTTTATTGGGAATGTGAGATACTAGCCTTCTGTAATACTTTGTTCTTATAATAGAAAATATATAGCACTTTGTTTTTGTACTTGAGATTCTTATTATGGGTTTCATGATTTTTTATTTTGGTGTTATTAGTTTTACATATTATCTTGATTACTTGGAAATCTATCAAACAACTCCAATTTCCTTCATTTCCTGTGTATCACTGTGGGTTTTCATTTGTATTAGTTTTAAAGCCATATATGCCTCAAATTCCATTAAATGCTTTTGTTGATCATGATCTATTTTAATTTGACTGCATGCCCAATGCTGGTAGTCATCAAATTTTTCCTCACTTACAAGATCACAAAAAGAGGTCAGAGTTAATCATTTGAATTTTGAGTTTATCACAAGTCATTTTATAAATATTTTGAGAGAGCTCTCTTAGATTGGCAGGAATAACTTCCAGTCTAAAGTTGGTTTGAAATAGTTATTTTTGGTTGAATGTTGATACAACCCAACCTACTCCAGCCAAGTCATAACATTTTGGTGCATCTGTCGAGAGCCCAAAATTTATATCATCCTAGATGTTTCATTTCAAAAGATGAACTCTTGAAGGTAGCAGGAGATCAGATTGTTCGAGGCTACATTTCTACCTTGGCGACTGCACTGGTACTCTCACCTTAAAGGTGGCTTCCAGGAATATTCATATGAGGAGAAATCCAGACCCTAATTTGCCAAAAATATATTATGATCCAGAAAAAAATCTTAGAAAAGATGCTAGCTCATCAAAATCATGTACTTCATTTGCCTTAAGATCTACCTCAATACCCTCTGGAGATATTCAAGATATTGAAAGTATTAGATTGATGAAGAGTATAAGCCTATATCTCAGATCTAAATCAAAGAATTCTTTACCAAAACTAGAGCTAGATTCTACTTTTGAGACTCCTAAAGAAGTTAAAGATACACTTTTCGAAATTGTTTCATTAGAATTGTCACCTGAACAAGAGTCTTTAGAAAAAAGTAAAATAATTTGATCCTTTTGAACTTTTGTCAAGAAAATAAATTGGTTCCCCTTTACCTTAAATAAGAACAAAAGTTTCTGTCACTCATGTACCTTCGAGTACATATGCTTTCATCACTACCCCTACTAGTTTCATTTCTACCCATATTGTTGGAATTTCTACTGGTACTTCTACTATGGTAGGCCCTGCTAGATATGCTCGTCTTGTTTTACCAGTCGTACTTCATGACTTACCTCAAGTGTACTACAGTAGAATAAAAACTTTTGGAGGTGAGGAGGGGTAATTTCATAACAACATGTTGATCAATTCAATCACTTTATAGAACTATAAGAGGTAGACTATGAAGATGTTAAAATGAGGTTGTTCATACAAAGTTTCATTAGTGAGGTGAAAAAATGGTTGAAATATTTAGCCCCTAGATTTTTACATGATTTGAATGAATTAGAAGATGGCTTTTTAAGGAAATGAGGAAGTAAAGTTAATCATGTACAAGCCATGAATCAGTGTAGGATTTTTCAAAAGGATTCAATAAAGTCTACAATTCCATTCCTGCTAACATTAAGCCTCCCTGAGGAGCTACTTAGTTACATTATGCCGAGGATTTTGATTATGAGTTTTCCATCCTATTAAGAGAGAGAAAGTATTCTACCTTAACTGACATGCACAATGATGCCATGAAAGTGGAATTTAATATGGCTACAACTAAGAGGACTAAAATGAGTAAAGGAAAATACAGGAAGAACAAACTTCCACCTCTTCGTATGTTAAATTTGATACCAGGATGAGAACAATGGAAAGACTCATAGATGAACTAGCCCTTGGAAATAATCCTCCTACTGCACAACCTGAGACACAACTTAGAAATCCAAACTTTAGAAGGGTTCAAATCCAACATAGGCACAAACAATAGAGAAATCATCCTGACCAACAAGTTAGGCCTCCTTTCCCTCAAAACCTAGTAGATGATGAGGAAATTCCACCAGAAGTCTGAGAAGATACCATTCATTGCTAGGATGAAGATGAGAAAGGAATGTTTCTAACAAAACAAGAACATGATGAATGACTCTTATAATGACTTGCATGATGATGAAACTAAGCCACAACCAAAATACTTAGAAGGCTATCAACATGCTATTCTACAAATGCAAAATAAGTATAATTTGAGAAATAAAGATGTTCCTATATTTGCAAATAAAAATCGGCCTGAGAAAGATGTTCTAAAGGTTACATAACAGAAGAAAGAAACCCCTACAAAGTAAGTTGAGAAGACACAACCAATTTTCATCTTGGAGAATGAAATCTCAAAGATAAATATTGTTGTCCCCTTCGGAGAAATAATGAGAGTTACCAAACACAGAAAGAAAATTGTTAGGATGCTTAATGTTGAATCTGGATCATCTGATATTTCAAATTTGCATGGAGATCATCCTATTGTGTTCTTAGGGCCAAGAGAAGGAGATAAGCAGAATGAAGAGGTACCACCTTTCTATGTGAGTTTAAACATCCGTGAGATGAAAATACATAATTCTATGTTAAATTCAGGTGCATCACACAATTTAACGCCTAAGGTCATTGTGGAAGGATTGGGTTTAGACATAATAAGGCCATACAAAGATTTGTTTTGATTTGATTAGAAAAGGGTGAAATGTATAGGTCTAATTAAAGATGTGGTTGTTTGTTTAAGTCAAATTCCTACTAAGACTATATTGATGGATATAATTGTGGTTCATATTCCACCAAAGTTTGGCATGTTGCTATCAAGATCATGGGCTGCCAAAGTCAAAGGAGCTATTGAGATGGATATGCCCTATGTTACCATCTTGGTGTTTGGTGAAAAAAAGGGGATTATATAGAGAGTCTAGGATGGCATATATGATTAGCAACAAAGAAAAACCTTAAAAAAATCCATTATATGCAATGGAGATTGAATTGGGCTCATCTATACTCTTCAATGAAATCACCAACAATACAAGAAATCAACATGCAAAAAAGGAGCAGCAAGTTGAAGAAATTTATAGAAAAGTGTGGTGGCAGATGAGCTTTGATGGTGCTACAGGAAAAGATGGAGCTAGTGTAGGAATATGGATAATTAGTATGGGAGATGAAAGTAATTTTTTCTCTTATAAACTCAATTTCGATTATATGGAAGAATATGAAGCATTGATTTTTGGTTTAGAAGCCTTAAAGAATTTAGATGCTAAGAAAATATTTGTTTTTGGTGATTCTGAATTGATCATCAAACAAGTTAACACCACCTATTAAACCAAGGATGTTAGAATGAAAGAATACAAAAATCTGATTCTTGAATTACTAGAAAATTTTGAAGAGTATAATTTCACCATCAAGCCTAGAGAACAAAACAATGCCATAGATTCTTTGGATGTTTCAGCAAGTTTATTTACAATTCCAATTAGTTCCAGCAATAAATATCAAGTTAAAATTAGGCATAGCCCTGTTATACCTGATAATATAATAAAATGGAAAGTGTTTAATAATGATCAGCAAGTCAGAAATTTCTTGGAATTCAAAGAAGAATATGAATCTATTCAAGTTGACCAGCAAAACATATTTGTTGAAACAAAAACCAATACTGAAGTTGTTCAACTAAAAAATAACTATATTTAAAAAGGACGGATTCATCTTGAGAATTTATTTCTTTTTTTTGTGTAAGTCAAATGTATGTATTATAGTACAAAAATATATTACAAAAAATGTGCCATTACAGATCGAGGCCTGATAAAACCAGAGGGCCTGGCCCAAAACTCAAACCCTAAACAGAGCTACCTAAAACCGCTTATCGTACACCACGCAGGGTGGCTACGCAGCGAACTGCAACGAAAACATAGACCCCCACTGACCCGTGGACGGTAAACAGAGACACATTGACAAAAATTGGCATCAACTGTTATCAAGAGTAGCATAGAAGAGAAAAACAAATTCCTGTTACTACGGAGGGTGACCGAACCTACTCAGAGTATCGAGACCTTGCTCCATAACATGCTTGTCAACCCGAGCCAGCAAGGAGTGATAGTTCTGAACTTCCTTCGGGGGCACCAGTTGCTGAATTGCTTGAGGCAGAGGATCTGGATTGATAGTTTGCTTGAGTAGTCTAATGAGCAGCGTCAACTTTTTATTAACCAATTCTGCCACATCATGCACGACAGAGATTTTGGCGTCCAGACTCTTGTCAATTTCAAGCATGTTGTTCAGTTGCTCGTCAGAGATGGGGGCTTCCCACTTGGAGTGCTGTTGCACTTCCTCCATGGATTCTAAAGCCTTGGAAAGCAAGGTTTTGACTTTCCATCTTTCTGCCTGCATTATAACGAACTGTGTGGCCCGTTTGGATGCCGTGCCCGGATCACTAAGCCATTTAACCTCCCCGATGATGTCATCCTCAGTACGCTGAGCTTCTTCCTGGTTGAGCATATCTTCCATCTCCTCGATTTTGCGCTTGTTCCTCGGTGTGGTGCGAGTCTCATACATATTTTTCGCCATCTGGAGCTCCTTGTTTGCTGTAATGCTTCTGCAGCTTTCCTCTTTCATGGTACCCTATCTGTTCTAAACCTGCAGGCATAAACACTTTACAAAGATCTGGTGATCCAAAGATAAGCTTGATGGAATTGCAGTGAAGCTTGTTCCTGGGTTGGTTGATTTATAGGCACTCTTCAATCGTATTCCCATGTTGCCCGTGTTCAGACGAGGCGAGGAGGTCGTCCTGTCACCATAACTTCCTGGGATGGCCGAGAATCCCGAGGGATGTCTCAGGATCTGGGAATGAATGTTGCTATTAGTTCCTTGCGTATGTGCCTACCAAGTGTCCCTTCCTCTTGGTATACGGCGGCGATACACTCTACACCCTACCCTGTCATAAAACCTTTCTGTTTTCGCCTGATTTTGCCATAATTGCCTCTGCTGCGCATGCCCTTTCGTCCAGCGCCAATGATCCCAACTTCTTTTCTTACCGGTCTGTTGCATCATACTTTACCTTTGGCGCCTGTCTTCGCCGGTTAAGCCCGGTTGATGTTGTCTAGGTCCTGTATTGCCAGCTGTAAGCACCTTTCTTTGAGGCCCGGATAGTCCACCTGGTGCCAACAGCTGTCCCAAATCTCGTCTGGATTGTCCAGGCCATAGTTTACCAAGTAGTCCGCCAGCCCATTAGCCTTGCATCTGACTGCCTGGGAAAGTAAGTCGTTCATTCCAACCATCAGTTCCGCAATATTCTCCGTCACCTTGGCGAGTCTCCAGTGTTTCGTAACTCGACTTACCTTGGTGCCTACATAGATTTTCTTTGCCACTGAGATTAGCAGAGACGAATCCCCTTCCACGATTACTTTGCTAGACTGCAAATTCTTCTGAATCCTAATCTCATGCTCGAGCGCCGCGAAATCCATTTCATTGTTCGTGCTTTCTCCCAGCTCTCTGCAGTATATGTGAATAATTTCGCCATCTTGATTCCTTATGACTCCTCCAATACCCGTTGTTTCGGGGTTTCCCCTGGACGCACCATCAAAATTGAGCTTCAAACTTCCCTCCGGCGGACAGTTCCACTGGGTGGTTTCCGATTTTGGTAGCTGTTGGTGTCCCGACGAAGTACTGCTGTGGTTCGCTTCCAAACGAAAGCGTTTGAGGATGCGTAAGTCCTGATCTGATATCTTCTCTATAGGACCCACTTTACATTTCGTTTGAATAAGTTGTTGAATGTTGGTTAAAATCGTTTCTTTAGAGTGCTCTGTATTTCTGTGTTCATCCTGGAAGACTCGTTTGTTGCGCTCTTTCTAGATTGTCCATAGAAGGAAGCCTGGTGTGGTTTTCCATATACTGTTAACCCTTTGGTTATTTGAAAATTTATGTTGCAAATTGAGGATGGTATTATGGATAGACCCTCTATCTCTATTGATGTCACTTAAAATTTCTTCCATCCAGTTCCATAGATGATTTGCCCATTCACATGAGTTGAACAAGTGATTTATTGTCTCCTCCTCAGCTAAGCACATTGGGCATCTTGAAGGTCCACTGAAACCTTTTCTTCGTAAATTATCCCAGGTTAAGGTTCTGTTTCACATCATAAGCAAAAGGAAAGTCTTGATTTTTGGCCAAAATAGGTTGTCCCAAACCTTATTGTTCCATGGTACTGCCTCCTCCTGCTCAGTTTCAACCATTATTTCCCTTTCTTCTTTTAATGAGAAGTTGTCGCTACCTCTCCAACCCCATCTAAGCTTGTCTGCTTCTTCTATTATCTGTATCTTTCTTTTTTTTCACTTTCTCATTAATTTTTTGTATGCTTTCATTTCTTTCATCTTGTTCGTCGTTGCTAAAACTAATCCATTCCCTCCATATGGGGTCCCTGTTGTCCCGATTCCACTAATGGTGGACTTGGTGCTTGCCGTCATTTTGGTTGGAGATTTTGAGCGACGAAAGCTCAGGGGTTTCTAGTTTTGGGAGTTTCTGCCATGCATCCTCCCAAAACAGGGCTATCCTACCATTGTGTATTTCCCAGAAGCAATTCTCCTATACTATGCTTCAGTTGTTGCGCGCAAGGTTCCAAATGGGTGAGCCTTCCGGGACCTCTTGCAGCCTGATCATGTCCTGATTATTGCAATTGGGAGTGTACTTTTCTTTCCAGTATCTTGCCCATGGCAGATTGGGCTCTTTTATCCATCTCCACCAAAGTTTAGTGCCACAGGTTCTGTTGAAAATTAATGGATCTACGAGATTTAGACACCCATGGATTTCAGCTTGCATAGCTTATTCCAAGCTACCAAAGCCCATTTTTTCTTATCCCCATTACCGTTCTAGAGGAAGGATCTCTGAATGTTCCTTATTTGCTGAAGAATTCCTTTGGGAGCTGGTAGCATAGGCAGTAGGTACTGTGGTATGGCCTGTAACACTGTCTTAGTTAAAACTAAACGGCCAGCAAAGTTTAAAGCCCTATATGTCCAGTGTTTGCATTTTTTTTCCATGCTGGCTAGCACCTTTTCCTAGTGTATTTTCTGCCAAGGTTTTAGAGTGAGGGGAGCCCCTAGATACCTCGATGGCAGATTGCCTATCTTGAAACCAAGAAGCTGAGATAGATGAGCCTAAATAGCTAGATGAGTATGGAAAAAGAAGATCGTTGATTTGGAGAAATTTATTTCCATTCCCGAGGCTTTACTAAAAAGATCTAAGATATGCTTGAAAGCCATGGCCTCTTTGACTGTTCGGATTCCATGTAACATTGTATCGTCAATGAACTGTTGATGCGTGGTGGCTGGTAGAGTTCTTATCGGTTGAAAACCCTTAATGACTCCATCAGCTCTCTTCTTGGCTATAATTCTACTAAGACCTTCCATAAGAATGACAAACAAGAATGGGGACAGAGGATCTCCCTGTCTTATTCCCCGCGATGTAGAGAAGGGTTCAAAGGGAGCTCAATTAACAAGGATGGAGAATCTGGTGGATTTGATGAGGGCTAAAACCTAGCTTATCCATTGCCTGCAAAAACCAAAAGCTTCTAGTATGTCTTCTAGGTACCTCTAGCTTACCTTATCATATGCCTTAGAGAGATCGAGCTGCATCAGCATTCCTGTTTCTTTCCTTGAGTGTAGAGTATGGATCATCTCCTAGGCCAGGAGGATATTGTCTAATATCTGCCTTCCCTCTACATAGCTCGATTGTTCTTCAGATATGATGTCCGGAAGAATCGGCTTTAATCTGTTAGCGATGACTTTTGATATTATTTTATAAATGACATTGCATAGGGCTATAGGTCTGAACTTTTCAGGGGTGTTGGCTTCCTCTTCCTTAGGTATAAGCGCTATAAAGGTTGAATTGATGGATTTTAGGATTGATCCTAATCTTCTGGAGTCCTCAACCACATCCCACACTTCCTGCTTTATAATATGCCAACATGCCTTGTAAAAGTTAATGGTGAAGCCATCAGGTCCAGGAGCTTTGTCGTTTGGCATGCCATTAACTGCTTCCTCCACTTCTCCCAGTGTAATCTCCCTGCAGAGGGCCCAGTTCTGATCAGAGTTGATAGATTTGGGTATGGATTTTAGCAATTCCTTGATGGCTTCCTCTCTATCTAAGTGCGGCTCCTGAGCTATGGAATTGAAGTGTTCCCGGAGCCGAGCTGATATGTCGTGGTGATTCTTCAGTGGTGCCCCTTCTTTATTCTTTATTTCCATAATTTTTTTAGCGCTCCTGTAGTCTAGAGCTGATCTATGGAAAAATTTTGTGTTCTTCTCCCCTTCTTTTAACCATTGGATTCTTGATTTCTGTTTCCATAGGGTTTCTTCTTGTTTGCATCGCTCATGCCATTGATGAGTTAGACTTCTCTCCTGCTCGGCATAATCCTCATTGTTGTGCCCAAAAGCCCAGTTCTTGTGAATTTGTTCCAACGTTTCTTCTATCTGGGTTTTCTCCTTAAAGATGTCCCCAAATACTGTTCTGTTCTACCCCTTTATTTTTTCCTTGATGATTCTTAACTTCTTCTGTAAATTAAAAATTTTGGAGCCATTACCTTCTAGGGGTTTGGACCACCATTTTTCTCCACTAGCTCGAGGAAGTTGGGGTGGTCCAGCGAGAATTTTTCAAATCGGAATGGTTTGTTCCTCGAAGTACCCTGCACCGCAACTGTGAGTGAAATTGGCCAGTGATCCAAGCCTCCAGTTGGGAGGATATCTGATTCAACCGTGATGCCATCCAAAATGATATTCTCATAGATCAAGAAACGATCCAAGCGGGAGGCAATCAATCTTTCTCTGCCTCGTCTATTATTCCAAGTGAAGTTACCACTCTTGGGGAGAATATCTACTAATTTCACATTGTCAATGAAGCTAGTAAAAGCCTCTGAATCTTTGTTTAGTTTCCTTAAACCCCCTTTCTTCTCCAGAAGGGTGGTTATCATATTGAAATCTCCCCCTATAATGCATTTGGATCTTGGATATCTAGCAATTAATTTATTTAAGGAACTTAAGAAACTTATTTTGTCCTCTGTTCTTTGTGGCCCATATACATTAACACATAAGAAAGATTCAGAGTTACCTGTGATTTGAGCTTCCACAGTAATGAAATGTTTCTTCGCTTCGGCTGAGATCCCCTGAATATCTCTTGTATTCCATAGCATTGCCTGGCCTCCTTCTCGACCTTGACTTTCTACTTCCAGATAGTCTATATTCCTTTCAATCTTCTTGTTTATCTTGGCCATGCCGGAGCTGCTGCATTTAGTTTCTTGAATGAACATGATCTCCAGATTAAACTTTTGAAATTTACACTTCAGAACTCTCTGTTTTTCTTGGCTGTTCAGCCCTCTGGCATTCCAAGATATAATATTCATGATTAACTTATGGTTTTAATGGTAGGAGGAGAAGGCACTAAGTGCCTTAATCTTCCCGGAGTTGATCATTATCATGCCTAGCTCCTGCAGAGCCTCCCCATTTGTCCTTCTGCCTCGTCTTTTCTTTTGTTTGGTGCTGGATGATTTCCATGTAAGACTTTTGGAGTGGTTGCCACTTCCTTTTGCTACACCTAGCTTCCTATTCTGCTTTTCTAATTCTGCCTTCTGCATGGCTATGAATAGATCATTTATCTTCCTGATTTCTTCCTCCGGTGCGTTTTCTATGCCTTGCGTTTTCCATTTCTAAGCTATGCCTGGTAGATTCATTCCTTCCCTGGCTAGCACCTCCTCCAGCTCGAGATCATCACTCCCTCCATCGCTGGT
>APFE031702623.1:3888-14764 GCA_000404065.3 Pinus taeda
CCAATCTCTCGAGGTGAAAACATTTTTTCTAGTGCAAAACTTGAGGAAATGTTTGCACCTCGAGAGATTGGATCGCTCTCGACACTGGGTAGTTATAGGGTTAATATGTATCTAGGTTGGTTATATAATACTATATAATATCTATATTTTTATTTGTGTCTCTTTTTTATTCCCACTCTCTATCCCACCCCACAAACATACACACACTCTCTCTCCCTCTCTTCCCCTTCTTTGTCAATATCTCTCTTCCCCTTCTCTCCCTCTCCATCTATATCCTTCTCTTTATTCCCTCCCGCTCTCCTCTCTCCCTCACTCTCTCTCCATGACTCCCTTGTCACCCCCTCCAATTCCATCTCTCTCTCCTCATCTTTATTTTCCTTCCTCTCTATCCCTTATCTCCCACCTCCCTCTATCTTTGCCCCCCAAATCACTCTCCCTCTCTCTCTCTCTCTCTCTTCCATCCAACTCTATCACTATCTCCCTCCCCTTTGCCCCCCCTGCTATCCTTCTCCATCTCTATGTCTCCATCTCTCTCCCTTCCCCTCCTCTCCCTATCTCTGTCCTCTACTCTTCTTTCTCTTCCCTCACTCTCTCCATCTCTCCCTTCTCACTCCTCTCTCTCTCTCCACCTCTAACTCTCTATGTATTTATTCTTTCCTCCCTCTCTCTCCCACTCCAATTCCATCTCTCTCTCTCTCTCTCTCTCTCTCTCTCTCTCTCTCTTCCTTCATCTCGCTCCTTCTCTCCCACCTCACTCTCTCTCTGCCCCATCACTCTCTCTTTCTCTCTCTCTCTTTGCCCTCCAACTTTTTCACTATCTCCCTCCCTCTCTCCACCCCCTCCCCAACTCTCTCTTAAATTTGATCACATTGTGTTGTGTTTAAGAAATTATCTAAAAAAAAAAAAAAAACTTAATTATTGTAAAATATTAAACCTATATTTTGGATAAATCACATAAAAAAAAATAATAATGAAAAACTTAAAAAAATCATGCACTATATTTAATCCATTATAATTAATCAATTTGCTTGCTCTCATCCCTTGGATCCTTAGATAAAGATGGATATATAAAATATATATATATATATATATATATTATAATATATAATATATATATATATAAATATATATATATATATATAACCAACATAGATCCATCTTAGCTTAATTTTATTAAAACCTTAATTTAATTTCTATGGGAATATTTTTAAGTAGTCGTGAGGATAGAGGGTTTAGATATATCTCAAATTGTAACATTTTCCCTTTTAGATTCAGTTAAAAAAAAGTTGTAAAATTAAATCAAAATAAAATATTTTTACTATGAAATAAGTTATAGTTTTTTGGCATGTGGTATTGATAAGCCATGGTATTGGCGCATCATATTGTAACAAAGTCGATTTACGAGTTAATATCCATTGTAAAGTGAGGGTAACTATCCATGGTTAACAATCTTGTCATATTGTTATAAAATATTTTGATTGTGAAATAATTTATGTTTTTTGGGCATGTGGTATTCATAGTCCATGGTATTGACCCATGGTATCGTAACAAAAGCTATTTTTTACAAGTTAATAATATCTACAGTAATGTGGGGATGAATATCGACAGTTAAGAATATTGTCATATTGTTATAAAATATTTTGGTTGTGAAATAAGTTATGGCTTTTTGGCATGTGGTATTCATAGTCCATGGTATTGACCCATGGTATCGTAACAAAAGCTATTTTTTACAAGTTAATAATATCTACAGTAATGTGGGGATGAATATCCACGGTTAAGAATATTGTCATATTGTTATAAAATATTTTGGTTGTGAAATAAGTTATGGTTTTTGGACTTGTAGTATAGATAAGCCATGGTATTGGCGCATGGTATTGTAACAAAGCCTATTCACAAGTTAATAACAAAATCAAAATATAACAAATTGAATATTGTTATTTTTATTAATTCAACTTTTTATTATTAATTGAGGCCATATTTAAATGTTTACACTCATCCCAATATCATTTTTAACTTCTTCTTCTTTTTAATTTAGGGTCTTACACCAAAATAACAAATTCTTATTAAAAATAAATAATTTAACCCAATTGCAATTTATATATTATTTATATATAAATATTTCTTTTATTTTTTCCATTATAAATATTTCTTTTCTTTTTCATTTCTAGTTTAGCGTTGGGTTCAAATAAAAGATTCACATATTAAAACATCACATTGTAGCACTGCATTTTTCTCTGCCTTGATGATATTTGCGTGGAAATGCCAGAAGAAGGAAGACCATCAACGTGATCTATGGATTTCATGAGATTCAAACCCCATATGGAGTTTGCATGCGAAACACCTTAGGAGAGCATTTTTCTCATGGGTAAACAATTTTTAGGGTTTATATGATCAAAGCATAAATTTCATCTAAAGTTGAGGGTTTAATGATTATGATAATGCATATCTTGATTGCGGCCAAGAATTCATCAAAAGGCAATGCAAAAGTAAGCATTTTGCATGTCCTTATTGTACAAAGGGTTTAGTGATTATGATAATGCAGATCTTGATTGTGGCCAACAATTCATCAAAATACAATGGACAAGTAAGCAATTTTCATGTCCTTATTGTACAGATCAGTTCGCTCCTCCCTAACTTTTCTAGGGTTAGAATGCATGAAATTTTATTTTTTCTTTTCACCTTTTTTTTAGTGATTTTCATGTCCTTATTGTACAGATCAGTTCACTCCACCCTAACTTTTCTAGGGTTAGAATGCATGAAATTTTATTTTTTCTTATCACCTTTTTTTAGTGGTTGATTGTTTGTGTAATGGAATCTACCATGCCCAAATTCAAAGGGCTCGAGTGATGCAAGGAAATTTTCTGGTAGGATGAAATTATTATACCTTCCTCAAACTTTGTTACATGAAATTAAAATTTCTTGTAATCATGAACATAAAATCTTTTATGTTTCATCCTTAGATTCTGATCTCAATGTCTATAGTTTTAAACCATGTTATTATATTTTAAGTAGAATATAATTAGATTCATTAAACCTTACAACTCTCCAAAGCTTAGGTTAGTTTCAGCTAAAAAGAAGGAACCTAAATGGATTTTGCAATTTAGACTCAATGCTTACACACAATGATTAAAAATGGAAGAACCCAAATGGTCTGATGACTTTTACCCACCCATCAATTTCCAAGACCATTGTTATTATTCTAAACCTTAATAGAGAGAGTAGAAGAACAAGAGGAGCCTGGATGAGGTGGACCCTAACCTGCTTGATACTTTTCAAAAGTTGGGCATGCCCTTGACTAGAGGAAGAGATTGACCAACGTTGTTGTATATGTTGTTTTTGACAATGTTTTCATTGTTTCCATGCATAGGTAGACTCTATAGGTAGTTTAGATTATCTTTTGTTCGTTATAAGAGATAATTCGAGAGTATCTTGATCTAGTTAGGAAGTAGCTTGGCAGGTTTGTTCCTCCTGCTGATAACTATTATGTTGTAATGTATTTTTTTATGTGGTAGCTCCTTCTATTAAATCCCCAAGCACACTTTATCACCCATGGAAATATCAACTTATTTCAAGATGAATGAGATGGTGACCAGGCAGTTTGAGAGGACCCTTATTGATGTAGATGAACGGAGTTCTTTTAGGTGAGAGGAGTTCTGTGACATATATTGAAGGATGCACTGCACCATTTTGTGACACCAATCATCTCCATGCCACAGTAGTGGATCTCTATTGCACCGAGGGAGCAACGATAAAGTATTCCACTGTAAAGAATTAATATGTCGAGGACGAGGAATGCAAATGTGGGATTTTTAATTTTATTATGAAAATAGGTTTGTGCGATGGAGACAAATCAAGGGTTTCGTGGACCTGAGTAAAGACTAGTTCGACAATCACCTGGAAATAATCAAGCATTATTTTGAAAGGCGATGATGCAATTGGAGAGTTATATTCTGTTGCGTTGAAAATTAACTATCAATAGGGGGGACAAAGATGATCCATATAGGGAAGAATTGTAGGAGTAGGATTGTTTCTAAAATTATATCTATATGCAAGTCAAGGAACTACTACAGAGGATTAGTGCAAGTGTAACCAAATTCTCATAATGCAAGGAATTTTTCATAGTGTGATTCGATGCTCATCGGTGACCAAGCAGGTGCAAATACTTATCGTTACATTCAAGTACAATTTGAGTTTCATTTTAAAGACTCTAATTTCATTTATTGATAGTTCTTGCTTCCTTGCCTCTCTTAATTTCATTGTGGTGGGATTGGAATGGGTTAAAAAATCAAGCCTATCATTGAGTAAAATAGACACCCACATGTCACTACATGTCATTATGAATACTTGCTATTTTTTATATAATTAGAAGTGAACAATGTGATGTGTGCACAACTAAAAATCCTAGTAGGAATGATGAATCCAGTGTTAACATGGAAATCAAGACCAAGAATCATAAAATATCAATAAATTTGTGACACTGAGTAAAAAACACAATAAAAGATTCTATGCCAAAATTGTCTATTTAGTGCCAGATACTACTAATATTTCATAATTTTTAAAGATGGTGGATGTCATGAAGATGCCCTCAAGAAAATTTACTAACTTGAAGACAAGATGGTCAGTGGAACTATTTACTTTAAATAGACTAAATTTAGGTAATTAAAACAAGTTTGAAAATCACTAGAAACACCACCCCTGTTTATTTTAAATAGGCTAAATTTAGGTAGTTAAAACAAGTTTGAAAATCACTAGAAACACCACCCCCACATCATTTTATTTCCAGTTGTACAAGATAATATTGAACAAAATTATGAGCACTTCCATTTAAATTGACCGTACATAAAATAACAAACAAGGTTGATGCTTTTAAAAGCTATAACCATCTTTAAATATAAGATATGACAAGGATGGCTCATAATTTTAAAGGCTATATCCATCACCAACTATAAGATAAGATTTAATAATATGAGAAAATTTTTGTCTTGATATAACATGTAAACGTCATATTACTTATAACTCATGCATAGTGTATCTTATTGTGCATATTTTATTTGTATAACTTCAATCTGGGTAATTTTTACATTTAAATTGTCAAAGATGTAGAAGTTACATTACACTAGCTTAAATCCACACACAAATAAAATATCAGAAATATGGCAAGGGAATAAGTAAGCATTTTCACACTGGTTTAAAGTTTCCCCTTGGTTAGTGAAGAACTAATTCAATGCTATTTTTGCTGGAGTATTAAGTTATTAACCGAAGATAAAAAATATGTTAGTCTCTTAAATGACTGAAAAATGATATTTAGAATGTTATATAGAAGTTACATTTCAAGTAGCTATATCTACCCTGACGTAACTATAATATTTCAACTCCATTTTTTATATAGAAGTTACATTTACGTATTTTAGATAGAATTTACATTTTACATAGCTATATCTACCCTGACATAACTATAATATTCCAACTCCATTTTTTCACACTATTCAACATTTTAAAGATTTGTCTATTTTAGTGTGATTATGCACCTAAAAAGTTGATATTGTTTAAGACATCTCCTTTGTGCAACATTTTGAATACTTAAGTTGGATCTTGGGTAGGTTTTTGTTACTACCATATATCATGTTTTAAGTAGATGGTGTTTTATAATTCACCCAAGAGACTTTAGGAGCAACCTTGAATTGCATGCTTGTTTCCATTATACATCTAATATTTGCAACCTTTTCCACGTGAAGAACCCAATAACCCATGTTGAACATGAAGCAAGTACCTCAAAAATGGGGAATATCAGTTATTTATTTCCAGATGGGGGCTAGATCTAGAGAAGGCAACGAAAAATATCATAAAGGGCTTTTGTTGGGCTGTATTTAATGAAATCCCACTAGAATTTGCTACTAAAGTAAATCAATTGATGAATTTGAAGCTTGAAGGTAGTGTTGAATAGGTGTTGCAAGGTATCTCTATAAAACTATATATCTACATGATTCTAATGCCATGAGATGAAGTCTCAATAACACTATTGTCTAGTGACGGGTTCTAGATGTAGATAGTTTTCTCATGTCCTACAAGTAAATCGTATCATTATATTTCTATGAAATCTCGGAATGTGTTCAAAGTTTGTCTCATTATATTTCAATGAAATGTCGAAATGTGTTCAAAGTTTGTCTCATTATATTTCTATGAAATCTCGGAATGTGTTCAAAGTTTGTCTCAGATAAGGAAATATGTATGTACTCTTGAATTTATCAGTGTTGCAATAAGATCAAGAATAAAGTTGTCATTGAAAATAATTGAGATCTACCATGTAAGTTTACTTTACTACATGAAATTCTTGATTTGTTACATCCCAACTAGTTAGGGTTGAATGTTGTAATGAGATTAAGAATAATGTTTTCATTTTAATCACTGAAATCCACCATGTAATATTTATTCACTACATGAAATTATTTATTTTTTAGAGCCCAACTTATTAGGATTATGAAGAGTCCTCTTTCATGACAATCTTTATGAATTCTCTATTATTGCTCAAAGAATTACATATTACAAAAAGGTGGAAAATAAATGAGATGCAATTGAATGGTTTCTGTTTTAAAATGTGTGGATGGAGTATACAATCATTTTCAGTTGCGTTCAAATATTTTGGAGCACCCACTAAAGTGCTTCATTTTCCTCCTAGTTAATTCAATTTCTATTATCCCAATGCTTCTAGAAGTCCTTCTCCAAAGTGATCTATTAACTATCTTGGAGGGAAATGGATTGCTTGATTGGAAACCACAGATTACAATTTGATTAGGAGCAAGGGATGAGAAAGATTCATATTCTTCAATATATTCCACAAGTTAAAAGCATATCGAACGATTTTCTTTCTGCTTAATTGATACGACAATCACTCGAGTATTTGTTAGGATTTTTAGACCTTTTTCAATCACTTTTTTTCTAAAAGTTATGTTCTCAATTAAAGAAATTAAAGAAAAGGTGAAAATGATGCAATGGAAGGATTTTATGTTTTAGTGCCTATGAATGTCTTGCTAATGTGAGGGGCTTGGTATTTTCTTGACTCAATATTAGTCGCATTTGACTTCCTAGCATTTATTTTAATTTCATTTTTGTTGTGTTTATATTGCTATCCTTGAAGTTGGTGATCTACTTTGTGTGTAATAGGAAGTATTAATTACTAATCACTCTTAAAGGTGATATTGATGGATGACTATTTTTAAATGTCCCTACTGGACACTTTAGTATTACATGATCTTGCAAAGAAATTATTAATCAATATTAAAGGGAATATTATTAGCGTGCAATTTTTCTTGGCTTGTCATATAATTACTGTATTTTCCCCCCCAATAATATCTTTGAGGCTAATTTTTGGTTGTTACTTGTGGAGCTTCCCTTTGGATCAGAAAAACATCGAGGATAAATATCCATTTCATTGGCATTGGGCATCATCAAAGAGGAATTCACCAAAAGCAGTAGAGGGCATGGGAGCAATTGGTACAATGAGAGGATAACGGATAGAGAAACACCGAGGCACCATAATTTCTTGTGTATTTAGATTCCTTCAAAATTAACTAGTCACAAAAAGTACCTTTTTTTTCTGAATATTTTCATGTATACATAAATACTAAAAATGCAATTTCAGACTAATTATTCAAACTAATAATTATCATATAGTCATAATTTATAATTAAATAGTATAATATGATTAATATTATAGGACACAACTATAGGGTCTGACTGTGAGGGGCATTGTGACAATATATGTACACTTCTCATTATATTAGGCAATCATCTCTCAGAGTGTGATATCCATCCAACGAAATGTACTCCTAGAGGCCATTGTGGGATTGAAATTTTTTCTTTCAGTGGACAAGTGGTGATATATTTTCGTAGGCCTTAGTGTTTTTCTTCCCTAAGGTTTTGACACTACTCATAGCTAACACCTTCATTCAACCAAGTGAGGTACTCATCTTGGAATGTTGAATCATTTTGTCTCCATAATCTAATATGGTGTTGAATCAATCTCATGATCCTAAAAACATATGTCATAATAGCGAGGAACTTTTACTGTGGGCAAAATAATATCGAAATTTAAGGAACGTGACTATTTTAGAACAAGAAATAAGGATATTTTTTTCACTGATTTTTTTTTCCATTTGTTTTCACAAGTTATATATTACCTAATGTTTTTAACATGTAATATATTTGTATTGAAAACTCTTGTGTTGCGGCCAAAATTGATCATTATCACCATAGGAAATTCAAAGAAGCCATCGAAATAGGTAAACACCCTAACAACCTTAACTGCGATGATGGTTGGAAAATTAATGATAATTGGATTCCTACTCTAACCTCTGATTCCACCTTCTCCTAAATGCTCCCTTCCCTCTTATCGCTAGACTTGGCCTCCAAGATTTTCCTTTTAGTATACCATCCCTAAATTAATTAAAAAAAATTAATAAAATAATCAAGAATAAATTAGAAAAATATAATCTATTTAATTCATTTTAATTTAATCTAATAACTCTATTTAATTTAACCAATCTAATCATTAATCAAAATCTAAAGTAATTTTTTTATAAATTAGTTAATTATATTCATAGAAAAAAATAATAAGTTATAAGCATTTAATATTTGCAACATTATTTACAAAATATTTTCAGTGATTATAAAAATTAATTAAAAAATTAGAATCCTCAATTTGAAACAAATTAAAGGATTAAATTTTTTTATTCAATGTAAACATTAAATTCATGTTTGAAAATAATAATAAAAATTAAGTTATTGTGCATAATAATAAATTAATTTATAATCATTATTAGTCATTAGGTATTAATTACTATTTATCTTTATTTTTAATCATTCAATTATAAGTAAAAATAAAGACAATTCATACATCTTATTACCAAAATAAAAAATGTAAATCATTAATATTCATTTTAATCATATAATTAATAAAAATTAATTAATTATACAGAAAATTATTAGTTAGTTTATAATACTAATTGATATTAATATGAATTAAAGATATTTTAAATCATCAATAACCAAATAACATTTCTAAAAAAAATTAATGATCTTAAAGAAAGAAAACTAGATATGAAATTAAAAATTAGAAACTAAGTCTAAAATTATTAACAAAATATTAAAAATAAATTAATTATAACTAAAAATGAATTATATCGTTATCAAACATGTCGGTTGATATTCATTCCCATCCCAACCCTAGCCTTATTTATTACCCTATTGTGTTCTGACTTATTCACTCATGGATCTAATCCTAATGATAAACCACAAAGGTTGGTTCGAAACGTCGATTACAACAAACATGAATGTGATGACTCTAGAAGATAACACCTCACAAGAAAGGGATTATTAGCTACCCTGATCCTGTCTCTGTAAAACTCGAATTTACATATTGACAATGCCTTTTTCAAAATGTCAGCGTCTTGCTCCTCCTTGGGAATGTACTCTAACAACATAATTCACCTCAATACACAATCTTTGAGATGATGATAACGGATATCTATATACTTGGACCAATCATGAAAAAATGGATTTTTAGTGTTTGATACAACTCTGATTATCGCAGTAAATCACAGTTGGATCCATCCGTTGAACGAACAAGCCAACCAAGATCTTCCTCAACCAAATGGCCTCACATGCTTCCTGACTTGCAACCATGCACTCTGCCTCTGCCGAACTGAGTGCAATCCATCTCTATTTCTTGATGTACCAAGAAACTATCACTGATCGAATATTGAAGTTCCCTCCTGATGTGCTCTCATTGCCCAATATTCATCAATGAAACCTTGAATCTTCCCTCCCTCTGTCTATCTATACCATAATCCATACTGAGAAGTGCCCCTAAGGTATCTCAACTGATCCAGGAGGATCTTTTCAGTTTAGTGTCAAATGCAAATGTTGTAATATAGAGAACTAACCGCGCGAAGGTCCTAACTGTGTCGGGTTCTTGTGAACACAGTCTTCACCGTAGCATCGAGTGGTAATCGCGTAGTTTGGAGGCCACGTAACCAACAACGGTTAGCATTAACCACATCGGAACCGCAACACAGAGCTGTCACACGTAGTAAAGTTTACGCAACTGTTTGTCAGAACCGTCAGAGATGATCGCGCAAGTGGCAGCCATCAGTTAGACCACAGTTGTTCACATGCCAATGAGTCAGATAGTTTCAAACCGTCAGTAGACAGTCAGCGGGATTATTTATCCTAAGGTTTATTTTTGGTTTTGTTTTTGGTTTTTGTTCTAAATTAATTTGAAGACCATGTAACCTCTTGCCTAAGTGTCACAAGGTGACAAGACTAAGGTATTCTACATTCAATACAACACATACATGCCTATCTTAGCCTGAGGGAGTTTGAGTGAACCTTAGGAGAGTATAAATTCATCCTTATGCTCATGTAAAAGGTCTTGGAGAGATTTTGAGACTTGTATGCAGATGCTAAGCTAGAGAGGCAATTCTTGTTTTCAGTGTATCTTGGCCATCCGGAGGCGAAATTGGGAACCGAGACAGGCGTTGGAAATATAGGAGAGATAGATTTCTATTGATAGAGACCATAGGTGCCTACGAGCACATTCAGTTTGGTGTTTTTTCTGTGTAAATACTTCCTTGGATCAATCCTTAATAAAACAGATGCCCATCTTGAAAGTAGACCCAGAGACGTAGTCCATCTGGGATGAATTCTGTAATCACTGTTTGTTGTCTTCTATCTTTGTTCTTGTTGAAAATTCATGTTTAATTATGCTTCTTAAGTTCTCGATTAAGTCTTAAATCAACTGCTTTCCTTCAGTCTTCCACATAAAGCGCTTAAGTTAACAATCAATTCATTGTTGGCAAATATGCAATTCTATTTCAGT
>APFE031702627.1:0-11806 GCA_000404065.3 Pinus taeda
ATATTGTTATTACTGTGCCCCATAGAATCCCTCTATTGTTATTTTTGTGGCTTATATTATTATTGTTAGGTCGGCGGGGTTATATTGTGACTCCTTAGACTCCTATATATAGAAAGGAGGTTTTGTCATTTGAATCATCCAAGAATTGTTCATTTATGTAAAGGAGGTTTCCCCCTCGAAGAGGCTGAATTCTAAGGCGTTGATCTATCTTTTCTTGAGCTGGTTTCATAACAGTAAATAACCACTAATAATCATAGTACGGTTTCAAAGAGAAGTCACAACGAGGTGGAAGAGAATTTCAAAATAGTTTACATGAGGCAGATGATTTATGAGGATTTTGAGGGGAAATTGGTTGGGTTAAGAGTAGAACTCAGTAATATAAAGATTCTACTACGAGAAAAAGGATATGGATGGATAACGGAGAAGAAAAAGGTAACATGCCATTCATTACAAGTGAAGCTCAAGAAAAGGTTAATTTCCAAGTTGGAAAAAGAACTCATAGAAATTGAGTTTAAGATGGAAGCTCACCATTGTGAATTATGCTAGAGATCAATCCTTGGAGATAATGATAACAATAAATATTCTAAGAAGATATATTTTAAGAGCATCATATATTGTTTGGAATATCAATATAGGGTGCTAGAACCATATGTTGAGGCTAAAGGTCCTAATAATTTTAGGTTTGATAATTACTGTGTGGATGTAGGACTTGTTGCAGATGATGGAAAGAACATTAATTTTGTTCATGGTAGGGAAGAAGAAGAACACTTTAATGTGATCCTTGTGAAGGATGAAGAACAATTACAAAGCACTGTTATAAATTTTGGAACAAAAAAATAAAAAATTCTCTTGGAAGAGGAAAGAATTAAAATTAAACTCATATTTAGGTGGTGCTCAGTAATAATGTGCCAAGTTGGCATACACCAAAGATGCTACCATAGATTCTCGATTGAATTTCACGATCAGGTATCTTTGTGCACTCAAACTCGTACAATCTCTGAATGTACACATACCAACATCATAATCATATTAGTAAAAATGAAAACATAGTGGCAAAAAATCTGCTTCCACTAATAGAGACCGATGAGACAATGGTCGGTCGGAGGTGTTTGGGGCCGCTGGGATGACCGCGGACGTGGTGAGTTAATTATGTAACTTTTCTGCAGTTCGTCATTGCAATACAAATGGTAACCAATATTTTCAATCATATAGATAAATTAATATTCTTACACGTGCTGGATGAAAAATATTTTTAGCTTTTCTCATATTTATCTATAAGCTGGTACTAATCACATTTTTGGTATAAAAAAAATTGTCAAAAACATGTTTTACATGGTTGTAAACTTCAAATTCCATTCCTGGCTGTCTAGATGAGAATACCAGTTCAGCACAAATTGCAAATGAGATGGATGCATCCGATTTCGACATAAAATATTTATTTAGTAAAAAATAGTTATGGGATTGCACAAGTAATAATGTTATTGACAGAGTTGGTATCACAATGCACTTTAAAGGATACCCTCCATCAAGCACAAACATTCAATGGAGAAAGCATAAGTACTTCCGCTAATGCACCCTAAAAGAGCCTTAAAATTACCAAACAATCTTTTTTATTTTTAGATTGTAGGTCTTATTGGTCGCTACTGAGCCATATAATATTTTTCATCAAATGGTTAACATGGAAAAGAAGTTATAATGGAAATATAAAGGCGATGTATTTCAATATTTCAATATATGTCAAGAGAAAAAAGTATTCAAAACAATAAACACTATTAATATTTAAATAAAAGTATACCATTAGGATGTAAATAGACGACTCCATATAGGTATGTAGTTTCATGGGCAATTGATTTGTTTAGAATATCAAAAAATAATGTGAAAGATAGATATATAAATACATTTTTAACAAATTTATATTTTCATGTGTGTACAACCCAAACACAATGTTTGTGATCCCGAACCTATATGTGAAGTAGCCAATTCATCATGCACATAAGCTGCCACCCAAAAGGCATTTAAATTCAAAAAACAATGTGGATGCTCTTAACACAAAAATATCATGGGTGATCCAAGAAATAAAAATGTGTGTACATTTCCCATGGGGGTAGCTCAATTGGCAATGACCTTGTTATGAAGTAATATGTAAACCATAGGATTAGAAAAGAGGTTCAAGAAGCGACACTATAATTAAAGTAGAGGACACCAAGGCCCTTTGAACAAGGTGTGAAACCTTTCCTTTACAGTGTAGGCGAAACAATGTGATCAATGATCCAAAATAAGTAAAGGATCGAGGTAGAGTACGGGTCTATTAGAAGAGGTGTTCTAGAGAAGTATATAATGTATAAGTGACGAGACTTTGTCAATTGGACCTTGTGAAGGTCCCTCACATGACAAAGGTCGTGGATGTGGTCTAACAAAGGGAAAGATCATTTGTTGAAAGGAATTATTCATGTTCCTTAGATTTTCTGCCCTAGGAGTTATGAGGGAAATTTTGAGTAGATGTGCTCATGGGAAGAAGTTGATTCAAGAACGAATATTCCCACTGGGAGATGAGATCTTTGTACAAATATTATGAGGATTGATTTAAATGTTTTATGTTAACTTTGGTTATAAGAATTTGTGTTTGTAGGGAGTAGACAAAAGGAGGGTAGAAACCATTTAACAAGTAACACTATGAAAGAGAAAGAGGGAGCAAGCAAAGCTCTCAGAAGAAGGAAATTGTGGAAAAATGCCAACAACAGATGAAATTGTTGAGAATGGGACAACATGAGTTCTCAATGCAAAATTGGATAAGTGAGAAATTAAGAATGTAAATGCCAACAACTTTGGAAGTTGAGGAGATGGGTTAAGAAATGGAGAAGGATTTTTGAAGCTCGAAGTTGGACGAGGAGAGTCCATAGAAGAAGGAAGTGAGAATAACCACTAATATTCATAGTATGGTTTCAAAGAGAAGTCACACTGAGGTGGAAGAGAATTTCAAAATAGTTGACATGAGGCAGATGATTTATGAGGATTTTGAGGGGAAATTGGTTGAGTTCAGAGGAGAACTCAGTAATATAAAGAGGTTGCTATGAGAATAGGGATATGGATGGATAATTGAGAAGAATAAGGTAAGATGTCATTCATTACAAGAGAAGCTCAAGAAAAGGTTAATTTCCAAGTTGGAAAAAGAACTCATAGCAATTGAGTTTAAGATGGAAGCTCACCACTGTGTATTAGGGGAGAGATCAATCCTTGTAGAGAATGATAACAATAAATATGCTAAGAAGATACCTTTTAAGAGCATCACATATTGTTTGGAATATCAATATAGGGTGCTAGAACGATATGTTGAGGCTAAAGGTCCTAATAATTTTAAGTTTGATAATTAGTGTGTGGATGTAGGATTTGTTGCAAATGATGGAAATAACATTAATTTTGTTCATGGTAAGGAAGAAGAAGAATGTTTTAATGTGATCCTTGTGAAGGATGCAGAACAATTTCGAAGCATTGTTATAAATTTTGGAACAAAAAAAAAAATTAATTCTCTTGGAAGAGGAAATAAGGTAGAATTTTTTGTAAAGGAAATCAAGGTGTATACCATATGCAACGAACAAATGCATCTATGGAAAAAAAGCATGAGATTGAAAGTTTTTTATTTCAAGATGAGATTCCTAATTATAGAAGTTTCTAGTTTTTGAAGAGATGCCAAAGGTTGATAAATTTGTGCATATAGACCTTCAAGATGGTTAAACTGAGGAAGAAGTTATTACAGTGAAAGAAGCAGATGAAGATTTGATGAATGGATTAAATATTCCAATGATGCATGAGGTAAGGGTGTTGTAAGTGTATGAAAAGGTTGTGAAGTCTCATGTTTTTAAAACTAATGAGTGGTTTCTCTTTATAGGTAGCGAGGAATGTAAGTATAAAAAAACTCATAATTTTTTAATCTTAGTAGAGGAGTCAACATTTTATTCTTGAATCAGTGAAATGGAAAGATATGCAAATTGAAGGAGTGAAAATATTGAGCCCTGCAGAGAGTACAAAGATGTGCAGGGAACAATGAGCTAGCTTAGAGATGCTAATATGATTTAGAATATTAGTTTGCAGTGTTGAGATCTTCCGTAGATTATAAAAAAATGATTTCATTGTATTTAAGGATTCGTGAAGCTTTGCAAGTGAAATGGAAAGTTTTTATGTTAATTTTATGAGAAATTTAACATAAATAAGAAACTGAACAACAACATAAGCATGTACATAACATCATCAAAAACACATTACAACAAGAACATGATAAAGGAGTTCACCCCTTCTGGGCTACATATCATTGGTCCACCTTCCAATGACTTGGGCCTCTCTATTATGTTGAAAAGTGTAAAACTCTATGGTTACAATTCTCAAATGCTTCTGAAACCTATTCCAATCAGTCCAGAATGTCCAGAAATGGCTATCTAGCCCCTTTTTCCATCCAATTTGGTGAGAAACTAAAGAGGTTATGACTTCCTCTTGTTTTCCCATTATTAACTCCACAAATTGCCCCATTTCTGACATAATCCTACAAATTAGCCCCAAAAATAAACTAACTAGGTGAAAATTTCACAGTGTGGCAGTCCATAATCTGTCTATCGATTATTCATCCCAAATTGCGATAAGTGAGAACCAACAAGCTTAAGGTCTTGCGAACACGATGGGCGATGTGAAATTTCGTTGTGGCGAACCCAACACGTGTATTAATTGGCATTTAAAGTCACATTTCATCTGGGATTCTTTCACCTTTCGTAATCAACGGAGAACCTAATGCTGGTCTTTTTTTCATGCAAGTTGCAATTGTGATATTCCATTGTGTTTATCACATCGCAACTCGAGTACGTTGGGGGCCAATTTATTGCATCACTTCTTGTGGGCTGATCCATTGCATGGCAATGTTGCGGTCGATCATTTAACACCTTTCCACATATCTTTTGCGAAGTGCAATTGTGATTTATTTCATTGCAACCCTTCCTTGCTCGGGTTATGATTATTTAACACGATCTACCTGCGACTTCCGATTCGCAATTTGCAATATACGGGGGCTAATGGTGGCCTATCACTTGGCACCTCCTTATTTGTTGAAGGGCCTTGCCACATCATCCAATCCTGCCATGTGTTTAGGTCAAACATGAACTTTGAATTTCTCTTACTTCTTCACCATGGATTTGAGTGTCGTTCACACCACTGGATTTATAATGACGAGCTCTTTGATCTGAAGTTAAGTTTGTCAAGATTCCCACATTTTGATTTTTTAGCCTAAGTTTGAGCACCTGATCACTCCTCCCCACTGGAAGTATTTTGGACCCCAAAAGATCACTTTCAATTGCCCAGCAAGTGAGGGTACAGTTCCCTCACCTTTCCAATCTCGATCCATTGATCACTAAATTGGAACTTGTGATCTCCACGATTATTGTCGTGTCTTTCTGTGTACTTGCCTTTAACCTTTTCAAGTTGTTCTTCCATTGTTTGATGTACCATTTAGAGTCGTTCAATGAAATATTTGGCCTTGTCCATGTTACTATTAGTAGCAACATCCTACTTACCAAGATGATAGAATAGATTATTATGCAAATGGTAAACAAATTCCTCCATTTGATTCCTTTGACTCAAGCTTGAATATACATCTTAAAAATATGTATTTTTCCGAACATAACTTTTATGTAAAACAAAATGATGGTTGAGGAAAATAGTTATACAAACTATAGACCTATAAAGTACATAATCAAACTTGACACTTATACCTTTTGACCGAGTGGAATAGAAGAAAACCCATCCAATGGAAGTGCCTTTGTCGCTGAAACTTAAACACTTTATCATGAAAAATTTTGAATGAAGAGAAATGGGCTTACCATATTGCAAATGGACTATGCCATGTCATAGTCAAATTCAACAACCTAGAACTTAAATGACATTCTCAAGTGTGGAGGTGTAAGTACTAAAAATCTACTGATCTTTTGTTTTAAAACATCAAACGATTCTGATTGGTTGCCTCCCCACTAGAAAACATTTTGCACAACTGCCAACGAATGCAAATGAACTACAATAGAAGAAAAATTAACAAAATTTCTCCTCCAACATTGTGTTTCTCACAAAAACCGTCTGATCCAAATGACTCTCCCAAGTCCTCCTACACAAATTGCGAGAAGAGAAAAGGCATCTGCGGCTTCGCAAGGATGTATGATTATTTCACCTGTGTCTGCAGAAATGGAGTCAATACCAACACATGCTATAGTATTTTGTTTTGGTTATATTGCATTATCGGGTTAACCTACAGGAAAATTTTCTATAGAGCAAGTTTTGTAGAGTATTTGTAGAATTTTTACACATGGACTATTACGAAATCAATCTTGAAGAGGTCTAGCTTCAGCTCACCTTCTCCACGTCCCATGCAGACTGCCAAAAAGCCTTTACAAACATGAAAATGCTTGGAAGAACCAATTTCATGGCTCAAGTACATCAAAGAAGTTTTATCCAACATATACTTTGACATTTTCAGAAACAAATGTTCCTCACATACAAAATCAAGTATTTTTTCTCACACATGACATGTTCATAATGAAATTTATTGAAATGAAAATGTCATCCAAATAAGCTATCTTGTCTAGAAATGGTTTCAACAAATCATTATTCATATGCATAAAAGTAGTAGGAGCATGGAAAAGACCGAAAAGCATAACAATCCATTCAAAAAAACCTTGCCTGGCTTTGAATGTCATCTTCCCTATATCTCCTTCAACAACTCTACTTTAATGAAAACCACTTCTTGAATCCCATTCAAGAAAATGCTTACCATTCTTCTCAAGCACCAAAACAAGAGGTGCACCACACGGTAAAGGAGTAGGCTGGATGATCCTTTTATTTAACAATCCCTACATTTGCATATTAAATTTCACTCTTTCCATCACTAACATCATGTACATGCCAATGTTAGGAAGAAGACACTTTTGTTGCAAATGTAACTTCGGTTGGATTCCCCTCGTGGGAAGTAATCCCTTTTATTCCTGAAACATTTCATCATATTGGTTAGCAACATCAACCAAATCAGTTTTCAAGTTTGAATTACAACCATCAAATGCTTCATAATAAATATCATTCTCTGGTTTGATCATGAGAAGCATAAGATTCTTGCTCGAATTTACCAGTCTTTTCATCCGCCATGCATTAACAATCGAAATATTTGTTTTTTTGCTGTGAGATCTGATAATATATTCTACTCCATTTTTGAATAAATGATATTTATTTTCAGATTTGTGGAAGATAACTTTTCTGTCATAAAGGTACAGACTACCCAAAACGATGCCAGAAATATCTAACGACACAATGCCAAGCTTGACTTCATCTATGAAATGTGCAGTGATGACAAATCTCAGCTTACACTTTCTCATAATCTAGAATTATGCATTTTCACATACCCGTCCATGCAGATACAGTTTATGATGTGGAACTGTTTCAAGATTTAAACGCTTGACAATGTTTTCTAAGATAAGATTGGCTCGAGAGCCGCTATCAATCAACCTATCAAACTTGTTATGTTTTGAGATTACCCTTATATGAAACGGTTTTATTCTCCTATTTTCATTTGGAGTTTCAATTAGAAACTTCTTTTTACAATTATTCTGTACTGGTGTAGTCTTATACCAGCATACAGGCTTCAACCTGTAGAAGGATACAACCTTCTCTTTTCTTCGAGGGACCTCATTTTATGAATTTTCAGACTGGATCCATAAATATCATCAAACATCAAATAGATCTATAATCAACCAACTTCCTTGTACAAATACTGAATCAATAACTTCTCAATACAAAGCAACCAGACACCAATTCAAAACCCAGAACTCAGTAGTAATAGACAAAAATAGTTAAAACATATTTCAAGAAAAGTCTGCAACTTCACTAATAGAAACCTACGGCTATCCGCACTTCCGCTATGTCGAGGGTACGGATCTCTGCACTTGCACACCTTTGCGCTTGCACTGTGGCTCTCCTGTGCACCTTTGCACCTGTGCTGTGGCTCACCTGCGCACCTTTGCACCTGCACTGTGGCTCACCTATGCACCTCTGGTATAGATAACTTATCAGTCTTCAAATATACCCCAAACTATCAGATTTATAGATTTGATCATGCGCCAAGGAGATCTCGACCCATCAGTGGATCCGTCTTGTAATGCTCAGGTTTCTCCTTGATTCAGATCCAACTCTCACTCACCAACTGATCACCAGAATTTCAGATCTTTCTCTTCTTAAGATATTCAACACATATCATTCTTCAGCCAAATGATCTCCTTTCCTTTTTATAGGCTAGGCCTTACTCAAACCATGGACCAAAACCATAGAGATCCAATACTAGGGACCCAAAACCTGGGTTCAATACTTTAGATGCAAAACCACGTACCAAAACCATAGGATCAAAAATGTCAGACTAGATACCATGGATCAACCAAGATTTCGCACGTGCGTTCATCTGCATGAAAGTCCATGTACTTTTAGGTTTGCACCTTTTGTTCGAAGCACTTGCGAACATGTTTGCACCTTTTGAACGGTGCACCTATAGAACTAATCGAGGTGCACAGCTTTGTGAACAGGATCCTGTGGATATCTCATTTTTTACCATTTGAGAGCCTGAACTAAGATCTGCCACTTGAGTGACTTGCCATCAAGGACAACACTTATGTCATCGAGCCAAACCTGTGACAAGCCTGAGTCATAATGCCAACAACAATAACAAAACGAAGGTTCTCTGTAGAAAAGTTGTCTTCAAAAAACTCTATAATTGTCGTCCAGAGCTATTCTTAAGGAACCAATGATTTCCTCGGCACCTAGGAAATTGCAAGTTTCAAGGATTAATCCAATGATACAATATAAACATAAAGAATAAGAGGTCTCATAATGAGCTAACTTATCATGATCATAGAGATTATAACTCTGACATTGACAAAACTGCATACCAAAATAGGACAATGACCCAAGATCGTTGCAATCAAAAGATATGGGGTCTCATCACGAGCCAACTTGTTCAGCAAAGTTATAAATCAAGTAAATGGCACTGTCATAATTTGGCAACCGAACTAAGACATTGTTATTTAAGAATTAAAAGAAAACAAAAGCAATAAGTGTAGATATGGATTTATCTTTGAAAATTGTATATTTCTCGAAGTAGGATATAGGATCATTGTTGGGTAAAAGGTAACCTTGTCAAGGCTATGGATGCCTAATGGCAGCAGAGGCTCTACCTACGATGAATGAGCATACTTAAAATGATCTACGAAGATGTCTTTGTTTTTATCTTTATAAACCAAGTAGTGGATGATGTGAATACAATGACTAGCTTTGGGAAGAAAATAGTGAAAATTAACTTGGAAGAAACGAACTATTGTTAATTGTTAAGAGCATAATGCACTTTTTTGTTTTGGAAATTTTAGAAAGTTCAAAAGACAATCAGAGATAACTGGTTCTTCCTAGTGAATCGATAATTGTTGTGGCTAGCAACAACCCCCCCTTTTTATTTAGTATTAGTAATAAAACTAAATAAATGGGGACCCTTCAAAAAAATAAAAAAAATTAGCACTTATAGTTTCCTTCGAATAAAACACACTATAATAAATTTAGGAGGAATATCCACAAAACCCAAAATCTTAAGTATTATTATAAGTCTCAAATAAAATTGTTCTCTTAACAATAAAACATCACATCACAAAAGGGTAATGGAGAATATCATATAAACAAAACTTTCGGAATTGCAAAAATATGATGATGTGAGATCGCATGCCTTACAGATTCATCGCACATCACAGATGTCATACATCACAAGTACCACCTAAGATAAAACATCTCGAACTTGCAATATGTGATAAAGCATCTCGCAAATCGCATCTCACAATTTCATAAAGAAATAAATGATTGTTAACAAAAAGGATTAGCGGTATGGAGATCTGCGATATTGCGAAGCTAATTGCAAAATTGCTTTATCGCAGATCAACAGGGCTCATTGTTCAATGAAATATTTATTATAATCTGTTATCGCATTATGGGCATTAATGTCAACTTAGTGGTTTATTGATGATCATTTATGAGAAAATATTTTAGATCTGGTCGAATGGTGGTTTCACTTAGGGTGATATATTTGATATGATTTCAAAATTAAGAGCTTTCCTGTCACTTTATCACTTAACATTATTCATTCCTTACTTGTAAATTTGCAGGAGCGGTAAGCAGAGTAATATACAGAGCAGTGTACAGAACGTAATAGGGAAGAAGGGAAAACTTGTAGTTGCTGAGAAAACAGAGATGACGCCCTTATTCAGAGACACCACCTGTACCAGAGAAGCTGGCATATCTGCTTGGGAAGGCATGTAGAGTTTGCTGGAAGAAGAAAACCCCAGAGTTATGGAAGTTACAGTTACAATAGATGCAAGCGGGTCATCTGAAGCCTCACTTACTGAACTTGCATGCTCATTCTTGCACCGCATAGTAGCAAGGCCTAAGATACTTCCATATAAAAACATGGTCAAGTGGGTATTGGACAACGCTAATATAACAGACAGACAATTCAAGTCTCGAAGCTAGGAGCTTATTGGGTCATTCACCCCATAGGATTTAAGACTTATATATCATTTACCAGAGCTGCAGGCAAGCTACAACAAGCAGTTCGTGGAGAAGTTCTCCAAGGAAAACAAAAATTTGGCAGAGTGAAACAAGAACTGGTCGGCAAAGGAAGAGCCATTGAAAAAGGACAAACATGGTATGTACAGTACTGGTTCCCTCTCCTCCCCATATTGTTTTGCTGCTGCTATGCTATGTAGGATATTTGGAAGGCCTGACATCAATAAGTTTTCATCCAAGTGGCTGCCCCTATTTGATGCGGCCACTAATGCCACTATTATGGATTGGGCCCAGATATTGTCTAATAATTTAGCCTCAGCTATTTGGAATTATGGGTCTAAGGGAACTTCTTCTCAGAGGATTTATCATCCTTTCTCTTTAGCTGCTTATGTTATGGATGCAATATGTTCCATTTTTAGATTTCCTCTAATGGGTTGGAAGTGGACTATACAAAATCCATTGCCTATTCACGTTTACTCTCAGGAATTTTGGGATTCCAAGTTTATCCCATATTTTTACAGAATTGTTCATGGAGTTATGTTATCTCTTCACAGAATGTTGTATAATAAAGATGCTCCAAGACTTTCCCCCGAAGCAGAAGTTGATATTCTCTTCGTCGAAAGATGGTTTGGAGAAGAGTGTTTCACTTACATCAGAGTATTTGGAAGCATTGCCTCCCCTCATGTGCTACCCTTGTACGTTCCTGATAAGTTATTGGCTCGTGAACTTGCCTACCAAACCTGCGGGGTTGGAGGAATGAGCAAAGAATTGAAGACAAGAAAAAGGCCATTTGGCTGCAATTCCCAGTGGCTTGTGGGGCCTTTTCACTGTTTGATTTAGGTCATGCCTTCAAAGAAGTAGACAACATGTTGATTCTACGATTGTTTAAATTTCTAGGGAGACAATTCGATCCCTTTGATGTAATTAAGAATTTTACTACGACTGTCAAAATAAAGGTATTCACCAAAGAAGATGATCTCTTTGATGACATCTTCCAGCAGAAGAGCACACTGAAAGAAATTTTTCTTATGGCTCAAATTCAATTTGGCCCAGTAAAATTCCAAGAGTTCAAACTCTATAGAGAGTAGAGATTAACAAACATCCCCTTGAATAAGTTCCGCTTACAACTAATAAGGGAGCCAACTCCCAACATCAGTTTAAGTGGAAGATCGGGTATAGGCAAGTCCAGGTCTAAGTC
>APFE031702630.1:0-14932 GCA_000404065.3 Pinus taeda
TTCAGAGACATGACCTTGCAGAGACAAATGACCAAAACCCTAGACCTAGGAATTTGACAATAAGACACATCAAGACAATCTTGAAAAACTGTAATGACTGATATGACCTGATCCAGCAAAGCCAAGAGGGGCACAAAGACCATCTCCTCCATCAGGTTTATGGCATGCCTAACGAGGTGCAAAATTTGACACTGATGAGACACCTACTAATGCAAATGCAAAGAGCTTTTTGATCACTGATGGAGGGCTTTCAAGACCGACACTAACAACTTTCATCCCTACAAATCCCCAAGGAAAAACTTCTCCTCCTTATGGATAATTCTCTATAAATTCTCTGGCCAAAACTCCAATATTTGCTAGCTTCTTTCAGCCCCTTTGAATTTCCTTCTACACCCTAAGAGAAGCATGCTCCAGCTGGAAATAGTATGCAATGTAGCTCCTAGAGAAGCCCTAAGATGGACTCCTTTTTACTCCCCTAGGATGACACTCGAAGTTCACTGAAAGTAGAGGTGGAATTCCACATGGAATTCCTGGTGCTAAACAACTCTTTCCTTCTCGTGCTAAACAACCACTAGAGAAGATGAAAGGTGAAATGTAATAGTAAAAAGATGATTAGCAAATGAGTCCATCCTCCTTTTATAATTTCTCCCCGTGCTTCTAGACTCTTTTTTTAATTATTATTTTATTGGTGGGGGCCATTTTCCACTAGGTGACTTTGTCTCCATGTTAATAAAATAATAATTTGCCACCTGTTGTCACACAGATTGTCACAACAACGCTGAGACCGAGGGCTGTCACCCTGATCCCCGATCTCTCCGTTTAAGTCATCTCCCGAGGCTAAGGGGGGTAGACCCTATGGGATGAAGGAAGACCAACTGTTGACCAGTTGGGTTGGGAGATACAGCAAGGCAATACCAGTACTTGATTGATTTTAGGAATTAGTGTACCAGTGCCTTATGGAGTTAATGATTAAATGATTATTTATTAAATGTTGCAAAAATATGAACCTTGTAAAACAATCATTTATCATCGAATATCCCAAGTGATACAAGCTATTCAATAAACTCAACGCACTTCAGCGATTAAATTTAAAAAAAAAATCAAATGCTTTAAATGATCATAAAATTTAAACGCGGACCAGTTACCACTTTTATATAGCTAACTTTAAATAAACATTTAAGTGTGTTTAACTATAGAGAAGTGGAACATAGATACTGCAAGTCACCAAAAATGAATTTTCAATTTTTAATTAAGATTTTTCAAATTTTTTATTTATATATTTTCGTAAATAAATAAACAAATAAACTAAACTAAACTAAAATGAAACCTCAAAATTATTAAAATTTAATCTAAAATCAAATAAATCTTAAAAATCAAAAATGTGAACCATTAAGAATCTAAAATTTAAAAACTTTTTATGATTTTTTAATATTTAAAGAAACAATTAAAATCTAAATAAAAATCTATTCTAAACTAAGACTCTAAAAAAATAAAAAGGAACTTTTTAACCTTTTATGAATTTTAGTTTTTATTTTTTATTGATTTTTCGATTTATTTTAAAATAAAATAAACTAAACTATAACATATCTGATTCTAAGACCAAAAAAGGAACCTAAACTACATGAAACTTAAATATATACCTCGAGTGAAATCTAAAACTTAAAAGATATATATTATATAATAATAGGTAATAATATATATAATTCTAAAAAAAACTAAGACCTGAAAAGAAACTTTTTTTATGATTTTTATTATTAAATAAGTTTTAAAAAAAAATTAAATCCTAAATTTAAAGAAGCTTTTCTACCACCAACCAGTTTAATAAGTCTAAAACTACAACCTAACTAAAAATAAAACAAGAACATAAAAAATAAAAAATTTCTAATCTTGAAACAATCTAAATCTAAAATAAAAGAAAAGTAAAAAAAAAATATGCATTTTTTTATTTTTATGATTTTTATTTTTATAAAATTGAAATCATAAAAAAAGGAACAAAACTTAAATTGAAATTTTAATAAAGCTGAAATCTTAAGTTTAAAAAAAATATATATTTATTACCCAAAAAAAACTTACGTATAGTATTCAAACCAAAATCGAAATTTTATCTGGTGTTTAATGTTTGCAAGTGCGACAGGCAAGGGAAGAGCAGGACGACGGGCAGAGGGTACGATGGGTTTGCTTCACAGTGCAAGACGCAGTGAGGAGCAGGGACGGCAGGAATATGATTGCGTGAGGCTGTATGATGATGCGTTGCAGGGAAATTTGAGAGCAGAAGAGATCTGCGGAGATACAAGGGAGCTAAACGCAAGTTTAAAGCGTAGATGAAGCCATTGGATGCAGTTGCAGGTGTGCGCAGGTTTGAGAGCAAGATGGAGAGATGCACATGAAGGGCAACAGAGGAAGCGTAGCAACCTGAGGGAGAAGATACATGCATATTTGGATAGCGATGAAGAACAGATTGGAAAGAGAAAGGATAGGGACTGTGTGGTTGATAAGAGATGGCAGCAGAAAAAAGACTGCGATGAGGAAAGCAATGGTGGTCTGGCAAACCGTAGTGATGCGCAGATGATGGATGCGTATGAGGCTGAGATAGCCACAACGGCGAGGGTTTCGATGTGATTTCGCAGGTTTTGGCAGCGTACAGGCAGAGGTGACCCAGGGCGGCACGCAAGAATGGCTGCAAATAGAGTGCAATGTGAGGAATGGTGAGATCACGCAGAGAGGAGAGCTAAGAGATAGCATAGATCTGGCAGAACGCTGGAGAAGAGGACGCAAGGCAAGGCCGCATCCCCCTAAAAAATTTTGAAATTTCTCTGCAAATAAAAATAAACCCCAAGCAGCAAAACAACTTTGATAAACCATCAAATTCCCTCAGAAAATTTGAAAATCCACTGAAGATTATCCCTGCAAAATGATGCTAAGGCCAGATCTTACCCTCTAGGGCCTAGATCTGGCTTCAGATAAAATGTTTTCTTCCAACCTGCAACCTACAAAAACCGAACACCAAGAAATAAAATGTGCAAGAAACAAAACCTAAAAACCCTAAAACCAGCTAGATAATTACAGTAATTACAGCTCAGAGTCTCTAAACAGCCAGATTTGTCAATACGCCACAGAAATATTTTCAGAATTTTAAATTTAATGTGAGGTACTTCAGAAAACCCTTCGTGCATTCATAAAAATTTCAAACGATAAGCCCAGGATCAAAACCGGCTAGGCTCTTTCAAAAAACACAATCCGGGAGTTGGCCGGTTCAACCGAGAACTTCCGCTAACACCCCGTAAACTCAAAACTAAGGATATCCTGCACAGCTTAAATCAACCATTAACATAAAGGGAGAAAACAGCAGAGAAATGCAGATCAAATGGAGATACCTGCCATTATATTTCAGAAATTAAACTATCATTCAAACCCCAGAGATCGGACAAGATACCTGTGCCTAAATCAATCTTCATCAAGCTATTATCAACGGCTAAAAATAAAATTATGCAGAAAAAATAAAACATCTTACAACATTTCCAGAAGAGTAACACCAGCAAGATTCTCAACCCCGAAGTCTTTCTTTATTGCACAAAATATGAGGACAAGAGAGTTTTCTTTAGCACACGACTCTAAGATCGAATGATCTCAAATGACCCCTAACACCCTATTTAAAGGAGAAAATCCCAACAGCTAGTTCGAGTGATCCATGTCAAAATGATTTCGACCGTCAATGAGGATCAAAATCCCTTTTAATCTCATCCGTCGAATTTTTAAATGCATTTTAATATATTAAAAAAATGAAATTTTGCATTTATTTACCAAAACTTTGACTTATTTAATTATTTTATTATTTTTATTTTATTTTTCAAAAAATTTATATTTCAAATTTAAATATATTATTATTTTATTATTATTTTTACTATTTTTTAATTTTTTAATTTTTAAATTTCATTTTTTTTTATATTTATATCTTTTTATTTTTTTATTTTTTTATTTTTTGGATCCTCGAACTTAGCCTTTGGAAAAATCACCTAAGATCTAGGACTTAGGACTTATGAGGGGATTAAAACATTTTCTAGCCCTCAAGACACTTTACATCATGACTTTTACAATTTTACATCTCAAGGGGTAAAACCCATTTGACATAGACCCTCATAGACCACCCAATTCTGTGACACAACTATAATTTAGCAGATCAAGCAATTTGTAATAACCTAACCAAATAGTTAGAATTATTTCCAAATTACTTTTACATAGACTCGAAGCACACTAGGATTCTCCTAAGATTCTAATGACAAAATTCATTCCGGCTTTGGGGTTACGCTGAAGGAAAACTCTGCCGATCATGGATCGGTGAGACAAAAAACCTTCCGAAACATAGATTATCACTAGAAAATTAGGTCCACCTATGCAATTTACATACATGACTCAGATCTGCTAAGATTATTTACAATTTACACATGCAGACTGGGTTTACAACATAACATGATCGAGTCGACGATGACTGTCGAATGGCACGAACACGTCGATCAAGCGCTATCCTTTTTGTGAAAGAGGGGTTGTATTGCTATGGGTAGTTGACACGTAGTGGTCAACATCTGGCTCTACTTGGGGACACGTTGTTGCATTGTAGGAATGTGAGAATCCAGAATCTGCATCCATGCAACACACAACAAAATATAAGTAGCATCCGTCCAAAAAATCATCATATAACATTAAGCACATGAAAGATATAAGCTCTTCATTTATTAACTATCTAGTAACAAGAAAAGTAAATATAATCCTAAAACAGAAATAAAATGTTGAAAAAACAAGGAGCAGGGTTAGAAATACAAAGGATGCCCCATGGCGTCAAATGTGTTCAATATAGTGTATACTGAGCATTTGCCTTACTTTTAGGCAGATCTGTCAACTGCTTATCGGATGTGCCATGTCCAATTCTGCATACGGTAGGACTTTTCCCTATCCGAAAATCAAGCTGGTCACGGTCGTCTGATGCATCAAATCTTTTTCTTGCGCTTTTTCTTCGTGGTAGGCTGTATCACTGATGATGTGGAACTCTCTGCTTCAAAGCTCTCAGATGAAGTATGTAAGATATGCGTGACATGTCTTTCTTCATTCTGCATCTGCCCTGTCAAGGATGATGGATCAATCTCACAGGTGCCATGAGTTATAACTTGATCTTCAATGACTGGTGGATTAACCATGTGAGCATCAATCTGATTATTAATTTCCCTTTTATCCAGGTCACCTTCAATTATCCACCTTTCAATGGAACAAAGGACCTCATAATAAGATGGAGCTTGTTGTAACAGATAAGGAGGCTCCTGATCTATTGACGTTCCCTGGTTTCTTTCATCCTCTGACAGCTGTTGAAATTTCTGAACCTGTATTGCAATGGTATCCATTTGACTAGAGTGTTCAACCTTCATAGCACTAATTTCCCTGGCATGGTCTTCTTCCATTGTCAATAATTTATTTTGCATAGAATTAATTTCCCTATCATGATTAGCTTTCATGGTCGTCATATTTTCCTCTAAGCCTGATAACTTGCTTTGCATAAAACTAATTTCTGTGTCATGATTAGTCTTCATGGCCTCAATTTCCTTAGCATGCTGATTTTGCATGATCTCCATCTCCCTATTACGTTTTTCCAGTTGGGTGCATAAAGTTCTCACATTAGTGGCGTAATTAGTTTGATTGATCTCCATATTTTTTACCAGCCGCATTAGTTCTTGTATAATTTGCTTATGATCTTCCTTTTCATTGTCGATACTGATTTTATAGTTTGTCCCTGTTTTTCCACTATCATGGATTTGATTTGCAATGGTGCATGTGGATGGCACATTCTAATATGAAGAATTGTCTTGAAATCTTTTATCGACAGTTGGACCTTTTATAAGATTACTTTCATTCTGTTGCACAATTTTAGGGGCACAAGGCGAGCTATCTGGATCACCATATCTATCTTTAAAAGCATTGTAAATGTCTTGTAAAGAAGTGAAAGAGTCTTCAGGACACTTATTAAACCAATTCAAAGCATCACCCTCTAAAGAAAGGACAAATAGATGCTTTTTGACATCTTCATGATCATATGCGTGACATGTCTTTCTTCATTCTGCATCTGCCCTGTCAAGGATGATGGATCAATCTCACAGGTGCCATGAGTTATAACTTGATCTTCAATGACTGGTGGATTAACCATGTGAGCATCAATCTGATTATTAATTTCCCTTTTATCCAAGTCACCTTCAATTATCCACCTTTCAATGGAACAAAGGACCTCATAATAAGATGGAGCTTGTTGTAACAGATAAGGAGGCTCCTGATCTATTGACGTTCCCTGGTTTCTTTCATCCTCTAACAGCTATTGAAATTTCTGAACCTGTATTGCAATGGTATCCATTTGACTAGAGTGTTCAACCTTCATAGCACTAATTTCCCTGGCATGGTCTTCTTCCATGGTCAATAATTTATTTTGCATAGAATTAATTTCCCTATCATGATTAGCTTTCATGGTCGTCATATTTTCCTCTAAGCCTGATAACTTGCTTTGCATAAAATTAGTTTTTGTGTCATGATTAGTCTTTATGGCCTCAATTTCCTTAGCATGCTGATTTTGCATGATCTCCATCTCCTTATCACGTTTTTCTAGGTCGGTGCATAAAGTTCTCACATCATTGGCATAATTAGTTTGATTGATCTCCATATTTTTTACTAGCGACATTAGTTCTTGTATAATTTGCTTCTAATTTTCCGTTTCATTGTCGACACTGATTTTATTATTTGTCCCTGCTTTTCCACTATCATGGATTTGATCTACAATGGTACAGGTGGATGGCACATTCTGATATGAAGAATTGTCTTGAAATCTTTCATTGATAGCTGGACCTTTTATAAGATTACTTTCATTTTGTTGCACAACTTTAGGGGTACAAGGCAAGCTATTTGGATGACCATATCTATCTTTAAAAGCATTGAAAATGTCTTTTAAAGAAGTGAAAGATTCTTCAGGACAATTATTTAACCAATTCAAAGCATCACCCTCTAAAGAAAGGACAAATAGACGCATTTTGACATCTTCATGATTATATTGAGGAACTCTACAATACATGAACATTATATGATAAAAATTCCATAAATGCCTTCTAACAGCGACTGAACCACGCCCGAGAACAAAGGTAATTTAGAAATGGCCACTTCTTGTAAATCATGGAGATCATCAGTAAAATGACATGGTTTAAATGAATAATCCATGTTGAATAACAATGGACCAAATGGATGATAGAAAGAGATTTCTGCTCAAGAAAATCAAGAGATGAAAGAAATGGAGTCACCACTTGAACAATGAATCTAATTCTAGGATCCAAAAAAGCAACCAACAAGCAGATATGAAGGAGGCTTCTTGTCTGGAAAAAATAAAAGAAATGGAGTTGCCACCCAAACAAGAAACAAATTGAAGAGTAGTTGCTGATATGACGAAAGATAAGGTGATGAAAAAGTTCCAAATGATACCAAAAAACGCTGACTCTGCCAGCTCAAATGAGAGATGAGAAAGATGAAAGAATGATGAATGTCGAATAAACCAAGGACAGAAAAAACTCTATCCCCGGCAACGGCGACAAAAAATGTTTTCGCACAGATTTTCTGGGCAGCGCGACAACGCTTAGACCGAGGGCTATCAACCTGATCCCCGATCCCTCCGTTTAAGCCGTCTCCCGAGGCTAAGGGGGGTAGACCCTATGGGACAAAGGATGACCAACTGTGGATCAGTTGGGTTGGGAGACACAACAAGAGAAATTAGCACTTGATTGATTTTAGAAATTAATGGACTAGTGCCTTATGGAGTTAACGATTAAATGACTATTTATTAGATGTTGCAGTAATGTGAACTTTGTAAAACAATCATTTATCATCAAATAACCCAAGCAATGATAAATGCTCAATGCCTTAAAAATATTCCAACAGTTAAACTTCAAGAAAAATCAAATGCTTTAAATGATCATAAAATTTAAATGCTGACCAGTTACCACTTTCACATAGCTAACTTTTAAATAAATATTTAAGTTCATTTAACTATAGAAAAGCGTAACATAGATACCACGAAAGACGCCAAAAAATGAATTTTCAATTTTTAGCTAAGCTTTTCAAATTTTATTTTATTTTTTATTATTTTTTATTTCATACATTTTTTATATAATTCTAAGCTAAAAAAAATCAAAAATAGAAAAGAATTAAATCAAAAAAAGTTAAAATCTATTCAACTAAGAACCTAAAAAAAATTTTGAAAGGAATTTTTAACTTTTTATGATGTTTTTTTTTTAAATGATTTTTTAGAATTTTAAATTCAAAATGAAACAAAACTAAAAAAAATAAAATCTAATCTACAAACTAAAACAACACAATCTTAGAACTACCAAAAGGGTACCTTTATGCTTTAGTTTGTTTAATAAGTTATTTTTTAATTTTATAAAGTTCCACCAAATTTAAAAAGTAAATCTAAAACTAAAATGGATCTTTTACAAAATTTATAAAGTTCTAAACTATGACAAAAATAAATGAATTCTAATAAGGAAAATTTATCTCTATAGCTAAAAACATTAACCCTACGCTAGACTAATCCTAAAAACTAAAAGAAATGAAAAGCAAGCACTAACGCTTGACCACATATATATAAAAGCGAAAAATTAAAAAAAAAATCTAAAATCTAAATAAATAAAACTCAGATTTAATAAAAATCTAACTTAGCCTAAAACTAAATTAGCATATGCACATATCACAATAACAAAAATAAAACTAAACTACAAACCTTCGCTATTCATAAAATACAAGTGAAATAAAAAAAAAATTTCGAATGCACTATTAGCTGTTGTGTCGTGTATGTGCAGGTGACGGCAGAGAGGAAATGTGCAGGGAGCTGTGCAACACAACTTTTGGATTCGTTGCAGGTTTGGAGGGGCGTGGATAGCGATGGAGGAAGGGCGTTTTGACAGCAGAATGGATATACAACTCAACGGGCAAGGCAAAAAGGTGCAACGCAGACCGGACAGGCAGCAATGGGACGTTGTGGGTTTGTTTTGCAGGATACTTGCTTGCTGCGGGTTTGATGATGAAGGAAAATCGAGCTTGGAAGGGGTTGGCTAGCATGCAGGAACCTGAGCAGGACAACGTTTAGAGGCAGCGTGAAAAGGGTTAGCGTTTTTTGAAACCAGCGTGAGGGTTAAGGAGATTTCAATGGAAAGAGCTGTCTGGTTAAGGGGATTGAATTACTGCGGGAATATAAAAAGTGGAACATAGATTTGGAATAGTGGATGAGGGCAGTGCGAATGGAGCTGAGGAAGCTTGCTGTGGATAGCTGAGAGGAAAAACACAAAGGGAAAAAATGTTGCCAGTGTGCTGCAAGTGGGAGAAAACTGCTTGGAGGTGAAGCAACAATCCCACAACCTGTTCTTAAAAAATTTTCGAAAATTCTCTATGAAATAAAAACCCAAGGCAACAGTGAAAAATGAAAACGCAGTAGCAAACCCGTAGTTTAGAAACTTAATTAAAATTTTGAATCTTTCCTGCTCCAGATTGCCTGATGGAAACCCTGAAAAATTTCACAAAACTTGTACCTGCAATTTGCAATGGCAAAAGGTAGACACCCAAAAATAATATGTGCAAGAAACAAAACTGAAAACCCTAAATCAGCTAAATTATTACAATATTTACATATTACCGACTCTAAGCAACGAGATTTATCAATAGTCCATAGAAATATTTTCAGAATTTTAAATTTAATGTGAGATGCTTCAGAAAACCTTTCATGCATTCATAAAAAAATTTCAAATGATAAGCTTGGAACAATTAAAGCCGAAAATTTAAGAGGAAAATTGTCCCAACGGCGTAGTTCGAGTGATCCATGTCACATGAATCTTACAGACTGTCGATGAGGACAAAATTCCCTTTAATCTCATCCGTCGAATTTTTTAAACTGCATTGACATGAATATTCAAAAATTTAAATCTTGCATTTATTTCGTCAAAATTTGACCTTATTATTTTAAATTATTTTATTTATTCAAAAATTTAATTTCTATTTAATTTATTTTCTTAAATTTAATTATTTATCTTTAATTTAATAGCTATTTTTAAATTATTATTTTTTAAATTTTATTTTTTAGTTATTTTTAATTTTTTAAAATTTTTATTTTTTATTATTTTTATCTTTTATTTTTGATTGTTTTCCTATTTTTACTGTTAGGATCCTTCGAACTAGCCTTTGGAAAAATCACCTAGGACCTAGGACTTAGGACTTATGAGGGGTTAAAACATTTTCTAACCCTCAAGACACTTTAATCATGACTTTTACAACTTTACGTCTCAAGGGGGAAAACCCATTTGACATAGACCCTCATAGACCACCCAGTCTTGCGACACAAACATAATCTAGCAGATCGAGCAATTTGTAATAAAATAGCCTAACCAAGTAGTTAGGTCTATTCCCAAATCACTTTTACATAGACTCGACCTAGCAGACTAGGATTCCCTTAAGATTCTAATGACAAAATCCATTACGGCTTTAGGGTTAGGCTGAAGGAAAACTTTGCCGATCATGGATCGGTGAGACAAAAAACCTTCCAGAACGTAGATTATCACTAGAAAATTAGGTTTTCCTAGGAAATTTACATACATGGCTCAGATCTGCTAAGATTATTTACAATTTACACATGCAGACTGGGTTTACAACATAACATGATCGGGCTGATGATGACAGTCAAATGGCACGGACACGTCGCTCAAGCGCTATCCCTTTTGCGAAAAAGGGGGTGTGCTGCTATGGGTAGTTGACACGTAGTGGTCAACAGTACCATTGGATGTGCTTGAAGCCTCAAAATTTGCAGGGAGACTTGGACATATGAATTTCAGAATACTTAGAAATCGTTTTGGGAAATTCCACCCAGAGACAGTTTTATTAAAATAATTAATTATTTTTAATGGATGCCTAAGTTTAAACTTAGGAAATTAAAATAATTAAAGGGTATTAATCAAATTGAGGGTGAAACTTCTAGAAGAAGACGAAGATCGAGTTCAAATGATCTGAGCCATTGATTGGAATCTAATCTGGGTCGTTGATTACTCAACTAGATGATTATAAGGATATCCATGGGAATTTGGAAAATATATCGGAGAGAGATCAAGATACTGAATTTCTTGAAGAGGGTAGCGCAATAGTTGCTAGAGAATTGATCAAGGAGATTTCTTGTAGTGAGGGGCAGGTATAGTTTCCGGAGGGAAGTTTTCCTGGTCTAGAGAGTACAAGGCAGAGGGGAGAAAGACGTCCAAAGAGGTTGATGCAGGGTCACATAGAGCTACGCTGTGGCAACACAAAGTTTCAAAGGGAGATCGAATTTCTGCTGAGGAACAATCAGGATCTCGTGCCAAAGCCGAGATGTGAGACCGGGAGGCTAGAGAGCTGAAGTTTCCAGTGAGCAGAGGATCAAAAGGAGGTGCAACGTAGTCCTCACTGCAGTGACGCAATGATTGCTTAGGAGTGACACAGAACTATGCAAAGGCTCATCTCCAACGCAGATCAGTGTCGGTTCTTCCAGGGGTGAGATCATCTCACTATTTTTTTTGTCCAGATTTTCTCTGTATCGGATATCCAGTTGGGCATCCAATGAATTGTATTAAAAAAACCACTGCTTAATAATATAAATGCTCAACTGCTGCACCGATTTTCCCGCATCGGATTTTTTCGGGGACATTTGTCCAAAAATAGTGGTGTCATGTGTTGTATATTTCTTTCTTGCTCAATTTCTTGTTTCCGCATTTAATTTAATTGGTGAAGGTTGCAGTGTATTAGTTTTGGTATTTGCTGTAGGATGTAGTGAATATTTTGTTCAGTAATTTAACAAATAGAAGATACTTAATCAATTGCTGTAGTAGAAATTTGGGTCTTCCAAATTTTCACATAGTCACCATGGCGAACCGGCCCCATAGTTGTATGATGCACTTGGAAGATGACCCAGGATCTATATTATGATGTGGCATCACTTACGTCATAATCCGAGCCCTTGTAGATGATTTACAGGTATCTTTGATCTACTTGGAGACCCATGAGGTTACTTTTGTGCCCCTACATTGATTGGGAGCACCATAGGTTTATTATTTGGAGAACAAGGGGCCAACCTTTTGTCCACTACTTTTGGGAGTCCTATTTCTCATTATGGCACATGTGGACTTCATCAGGGTTCTTAGAAGGCCAAACAACATGTACTGTTGATTATTCAACCTCTTGAGAGGCTTATTCTTTTGTTTGTGAACTAGTTTAGTGGGCTTGTCACCAAAAGTTAGTTATTTTGCATATTATTTTATTTTAGGGGCTAATGTAGGCCTGATTAGCTAAATCAAATACATTAGAAGTGTACAAATATAAGTGATGTGAATTCATTTTAGTATCATCACTTGGATTGGATCATATCTACTTGTGAGATTTTCGCCATCTTTTGAGTAAGAGATTTCTGAGATGAATGGATGAATTTCGATGTTTGGTTAATCTTTTTGGTCTTGAAGCTCTATGATTGGCATATCTTGGTGATTGGATATATTCTTCTTACATGTAACTACTATGTTAATGCTATTTTGGTTCTTTATGTTGTTGCACTCATGATATTGGGATTTTTGCTATTCTAGGGTTAATTTGTTGCTTTCTTAGAATGGAATTGTGGAAATTGAATCTCTAAATAGTGATATATCATGTATGGGCCATGTTTGAATGAATGAATGTCCCTAGAGACATTTTGTCTTGATAAGTCACCAAATATTGTTGAACGAAGTATAAAGTCTTGAAGCTCCTTCCATTAAGCCCTAATGCCCAATGAAGTTGCTTTTCAGGCCTCCCTAACAAGTGGAAATAATTCCAAACTCTTGATCTTCCATGAATTCATTTCTCCTAAAGGATTAGGCATTGGTCCTCCATAGGTGATCACCTTAAAACATATTTTTTGCACCTTCTCTCTTTTTCTAGGCCTAGCCTACATAGGTCACCTAGGGCATCACTTATCTCACAATCTAGCCATCCAAATACTTCAATTTTCGGTCCACAACTGTGCTGGAGTTTGCTTTAGAGGCCCTCCAAATTTGAAGCAAATCTGAGGGTGGGATCTCGAGATATTGCAAGCCCTAGCTCGAGGACCGTTTTTTGCCATAGGTTTCCCTTGGCTAGTGACCTCATTGGGATTATTGCATTCAAAGGATATTTCTCCTTTAATCTCTTTCTCCCCCCCTCAATTAGGTCAGCACATCCTTGGTTGATAAATTCTATCCCCTTGACCTAATTCTGGGTCCACTTGGTCCTGTGTGTTCCCACAACCTTTTGAAGATAATTCCACAAAGACCACTTGGTATCCAACTTTCCGCGAGGATCTTAGGGTCTAGGAATCTCCTTGATAAGTCATATACTCAAACCCTAGCTGTTGGGATTCTCCCAAGCCCTTCCTAGAGAGTCTTTCATCTTTCTTTCCAAATGAGCTAGCCATATATTTGAGCCTCTCTTGTGAATAGGTTTCTCGGATCACCTTTCACCCTATCATTGATCCATTCATCTTTTTGATCCTCATTATACTGGGTCTTATCCCATTGGTGAAATCCGTAAAGAGCAAGGAGCCTTAGTTGTGGTGATAGTGGGTTATCGCTCCATTTTTGCCCTTGACCTAGTAGTTTCCCTATAGGACCCCCTTCTAGGACCCTTGCTAGTTTGAGCGGTAACAAGTTGCTTAGAGGAGGATGAGCAAAGAAGACTCTTTATCCATCCTAGTTACAGCCTTGGAATGTCTTTCATCTTATTTTTTCTTATTTTGGATTTGATTTGATGTTTTTCTCTATTTTAAATGAGAGGAAATGCTGATTGTTTTTGTTTGAGGATTCTATTATCTCCATTATTCAAACTTATGATATGTTATGCTATTTGTTCAAAAGATGTTTATGCTAGTTTTTTTTTTGACATAGAAGATATGTTGTCTTGCGAGGAAACCTTTGGTTGTGATCCCATGATCTTATGCACATAATTTGGAACAATGAGGTAAACATCTCCTTTTAGGTGAAGGAAAAACTATATCGATATTATGTACAAATTTCCTCTAAAATGCACCTATCCTCTGCATGATTTGTCTCTCCAACATGTTGCTTCTAATCATCAGTTTTGTTTCTGCACAACATCTACTGGAAAAGGTCACCCTGTTTCATCCATAGAAAGAAAGAATGATAATATTGATCTCCACATATCCAATGTGGATGATTATTCAGAGTGTTATGCACAACTCTAGACAATCCATGTGAATTTTCTGAATTCGAGTTAGAATTTTATTGCTAAATTGCATCAATACCAGTACAACATCTTGAGAGATTCTAAGTGACTCAAGTCTCTCAAACATGAAGTGTTTGGGGTAGTATTCTAAATTGTACAGTTAAACATGAAAATCATGATTAATTGTATTGTGTTTCCTTAATAAATGTTAGGGCAACATGGGCTATAGGGTGTGGCCTTTTATAATGATTTGGTCATCACAAACTTTGGTGGCATCGATAATTTATAAGGTGTCCATGTTTATCAAATCCTTTGACGGGACATATCCTGCAGACACTTTATCACTGAACAAATCCACTGTAATAGGAGACAAGGTACGATCATAGGAACTTAGATTTAAGATCATTTATGTCCTTGAATTAATTTCATTGTTTGTTACTTAAGTCAACTTTTAGTAAGAGAGTGAAGTTGGAAATCCACTATACCGTTGATACTAACACGTCATATTAAGCATTATGGAAAATGTCTCTGAGTTATGGTAAATGTTGCATGTGAAACTTGTATGATATATCTATTGGTTCCATGGTTTTGGTTCTACTGTTTTTTTCTATGCTTTTAAATATGAATTTCTCTGTGTTATTGTTCTTTTCAAATGCTTAAATTG
>APFE031702637.1:0-11726 GCA_000404065.3 Pinus taeda
TTTATACATGCCGAAGCATCCAATACCATGGATCGAAAACCATCGCGTCCAAAACCATGGACCAAAAACCCATCGCATCCAAAAAACATGTGCGAAAATCATGCACAAAACCATAGGTGGGTCCACCCAACCTAACATAGGGTCCAAAACCAAAATTTTCTAGGGCGCTGCCCCGAACCCCATAAAGTGGGGTTATGGGTACCCCTCAAACCCCCTGTAAACTATGTGGAAAGGATACAACACAACCCAACACATCAGGGGCCGAATCCATGAGAAGAGGGGTGGTTTCAACCATATCTAAACTAGGAACACAAAATAGGTAGTGGAACAGCTTGTCTCTAAAACCTAGGAAACTAATTCATTCAACTCTGGACCACCTACAACTGATGTATCCACCTTATCAAGTCAATTTTTATCATTTTTTACATCATAGTACATAAATTTACATAATTTCACATCATGAATTTTACCATAAGAGAGAAAAATTCAAACTAGAAGAAAAATAGGCGAAAAACAGAGTTTTTGAGCAAAATTGGCACTTTTTCATCTTGTGCTTAGCGCCATTTTTTCTGTGCATTACGCTTTTTGCAAGCTACTTTTGGAGGCCTTCCCCTTCACCAAAATTGCTCCAATATGGCTTTTTGGAAAGCTATGTCTCTGTAATTTCTATGACAAGTGGAATTTCTTGATTTGGAGTCCATTTTCCCCTCCAAAATTGCAATCTCCCAAGACTGCTTCCTTTATGGCCAAAAAGTGGCAGAAATGGCATTTTGAGGTGTTTTTGGCCCTTTTCGAGGTCCAAAACTTGTCAAAATTTCCTAGTAATTTATTAACATGCATAAATTTTCATAAGGAATCCAAAAATTCCAAGTTTTCTTCAAATGGATGTCCCTATCAAAAGCAAGCGCCGGTGGCACTACGCATCTACCGGAAAAACCTGTTTTTTCCATGAAAAATGCAAAAATGTCAAAAAGTTCACCAAATTTCTTGAAATTTGACATGAGTGATCTATGTTAGGTGCTATGCTGAGCCAATGAAGCTTTAGCCAAGATTTTGATCTTATCTTGCTTTTTCTTTCTCCTGAAATTTCTCCTTAACTTGGCTTTTAGGCTTCTTATCCTTGTTTTACAAATTTTGTTCCAGGCCAAATAGTGATAAGCCATGTGGCGCAACATTTTTTTCTCCTTGTTGGTCTTGTCTAGCAACTTTTAAAGGTGGATATTGACTCTTTCCAACCATGATTCTCGGTCGGCCTCTATTTCTTGCTCTAGTGAAGTTAGCTTGATTTTCCTCTTCTTTGCCAATTGTCGGTCTTCCCTTATGTTTTGCAGCTCCATGATTGTTTGTTTTCCCTCTAGTTGTTTGTTATGCTACTCAAGGTAATTAATGATCGTTTTATCCCTCTCAATGTTAATTTATAGGCTTTGGATCTCAGCTTCCTACTCCTTGATGATCTCATCCTTGAGTGAGCCCAAATCAATGTCCTCTTCCTCAATCAAAATGAAATCCCTGTCTTGGCCTTCAGAAGGCCCATCATCATGCAATGGTTTCTTTCCTCTATCCTGTACCTGCTCTACTGGAGAAGAAGGCAAAGCCCCTTTCACCCCAGGTGAAGATAGAATTTTCCTGTTGTTCGGTGAAGAGCACGAGAACCCTTCCACCCCTGGTGGAGATAATACAGTGGTAGCTGCAAATAATCTCCTTGTGCCTTTCTCATAAGTGAAAAATATTGGCACTCTTGTAGTTTGAGTCTCATGAACCTTTTGCTGATTTGAAGGTCCTCCTTCCTCTTGAAACGCTGATGGGATCACCTGAGGGCCTTTCAAAACATCATGTGAAATGAACGTATCCCAAGAAATATTCAGCAGCTCAGCTGATGCAAAACAACAATTTTGATCAATGAAAAATGCTAATGCTATTGAACTATTGAGGAAGAGGTTTCTTTTGCACCAATGTAGCCATCTTCTCAATAATTCTGCATATGAAATAGGGGAGGTTCATCATCCTCACTCTAGTGAAATGCATCAATAATCTAACATGGTAAGTGTACAAGCGAGAAAACCTCCCTTCACAGGTGAAATATTTGATAATGAGCTTCATGAGCGGAGCATAAGTGTATTGTATGTATTTGAAAAGAAAGACCCTACTGATTTGATTTTGATAACTAGCCTTGACATAAGGCTCGTAATTCTCTTTTCCCACAAGTTGTCCTTTGTTCCACTGTTCACCCACATTTGCAATACCTATTGTTGTAGCTATGGTTTTAGGTGTCAAAGCAAAGGAAACACTTTCTAAGTTCAACTAGCCATTGTGAAGATGAAGGAAAAATAGTCTTGCAATTTCATGGCGGTACCTCACCCTCTCCACGATCTCAGAAAACTAGTAGCAAGACTAATGTTTAAAACATGTTACTGCAAGAGGGCAAGCTAGTAACTCGGTTAGTGTGGTGGGCTCCTCCCGGATGTGTTTTCCTCCCTTATGTGGTTTTCTTGGTGCATGAATCTCTTGGGAGGAATCACTCACAATTTCCTCATCCCTTTCATAAGCTGAATCTATTTCCATATTTGCAAATGTAGAATGTAGAATGATGAGTATGAAGAGATTTTCTTAAGTATAGGTGATTGTTGTTTTCTTTTTGGGATTTGATGGGTTGACTGTTAATATAAGTGAAAAGGATAGATTTGATGATGGTTGTAGAATTTCTAGGAAATGATAGGGTTTAGGAAAAGGGAATTAGGGTTTGGGAAATAGTAGGAAATATGTACAAGATTTAGGGTTTGGTGATAGAGGGTAAGGTGAGTTGCAATGGGACAGGGAAAGGGGAAGGGAATTAGGGAAATTTAGTGCAGGGGGATGGGATGTGGGAAAATTATACAAGCGGGTGAAAATAGCAAGAATAACAAAAACCCGAGGCTGTTTTGACAACACAACTTTGAGGAAATTAGGGTTTCATTTTTTAAGCACTCACATCACCATCATGGATGAAAAAATCCCTTGCTAGGGTAAATGGGAGGATTTACTTACCTGTAGAGAGGTTGTTTACAAATTTGGAGGCTTGGAAAATCGATCGAATGATTTTTTGAGCTTAGTTGACAGATGCCCCAGGCCAACGCCTAGGTCGTAGCACACTTGTTGTGCATAGCGCATGTTGGAATTCCTTTGCAAATACTATGCCCAATTCATAGTGCCTGATAGGTGCATCACACCAATGCCGAAGTGCGTCGCGCCAATGAAAACTAGATTTTTTTGCTGCAACTTTCACTTGTTTCTCGTCAAATGTGATTTTCCTCTTTCTCTCTCTCTCTTTAGCACAAATGAGGTCTTCTAACACAAAGGATCACTTTATATAAATTTTTACTTTAATTTTTCATTTAGAAAAAAACCACTTTCTTTAAGTTGAATTCACTTTACATTAAAAACCCTGTTTTTTGTAGTTTTGGCTCATTTTCTCATTTGATGAACATGATGCTTGGATGTTTTTGTTTCTTTTTCAGTAGCTGGAGTGCTGGAGTTTGGAAAGGTTACCAAGGGCTATAGTTGAAGCTTTATAACATATGAAAACATTAAAATTACATAAATTTGTACATGAAAATAGAAAAACTCTGTTTTCACCTCAAAACAGAGTTTTGAGGTAAAAACACTTTATGAAGCAATTCATCAGTGAAATTTTTGATTTTATGAACTTAATAACATCCTCATGTGCCTGCTAACCTCTTATTGAGCTTTTGAAGACCATGGCCTAATGAGACTTGAAAACCCTAAAATGACTTCTGCAAGTGTAATGATAAAAAATGAATGTAAATGACCCGAATTTGTGAAAATAGGCTAGTAGGTAAAAACCATGAGGGAAATTTGATAATGAACCACTACCGTCAGTCGATGCATGACCTAATGGAATGCAATTGATTGGATGGGACAACTAATATGCATGCAAAAAGAGAAATTTTGATCACTGATGGAGGGATGAAGATACCAACACTAACATTGGCTCCAATGGGGATGGTAGCTCCTGGGAGGTGCCAAGAACCATACATCTCTAGAAAGCAAACCAGTGCCTTCTTCCATTGGGCAAAAAATGGAGTCAATAGCTTCAGCAAACTAAAACCAATATGTTGACTCAAAACTAACTCAACTAAAAGACTAAAACTGACTCAAGCAATCCACACTAAGTAATCAAAAACTGACATCAGACCTTCAGTTTTATAGCCTTCACTTCGGGCCCCAAACTGAATGAATGACGACAGTACAGACTTGTAATGAAGGAAATAAAATGGTATGTACAATGGAAAATTACGACAGTAGAATATTTCTCAAAGATAATACTGTTTCAGCAATCGACCATTGACCAACCCTCCTAGACAATCCTCCCCACTCATTTCTTTGAGAAGAAAAGCATTTTGACCTCGATATGCAGCAATTCTATATGGACCCTTCCACAGATTCTTGAAATTTTTGTGCTTGCCTTTGTCCTCGTTTATAGCATCCCACTTTAGCACTATGTCTTCAATCTGAAACTTATCTGCCTTTGCCTTCTGATCATAGATTTTCTTGATTCTCTCTTGCAACCTGAAGGTATTAAGGAAAACCTCCTCTCTCATCTGCTCTAAATGGATCATTCGATTTATCCTTCGCTGAAAATGATCCTCCTCACTGCCAACTTCCTACAGAAGTTTTACCACCTAGACTGTGAGAGATGTTGGGAACATCGTGTTAATACTGTATACTATTTTGAACGGAGACATGCCAATTGACTTCTTCTAGCTTACTCTATCTACCCATAGTGCATTAACTAGCTTCTTGTGCTAGCTCTTTTTGTTTGTTTCCAACAGCTTTTTGATGATGTTAACCAATTATTTATTTGAAGATTCCACCAATCTGTTACCTTGCGGATAGTATGCAGTAGAATGTCCCAAGGTAATTTGATATTTGTTACAAAAATTAATCATATTTTTAGATTCAAAAGCTACTGCATTATCTGTAATCAGCTTGTTAGGACAACCAAAACGTGACAAAATATTATTTTTGAGAAACTAAATTATTAACGCATTTGTGGCCTCCCGAGTGGGGATTGCCTCAATCCATTTTGTAAAATAATCTATTGCTATTATCCACTTATGCTGAGCTAAAGATGTAGGGTGGATCTCTCCAATAAAATCTAGGCCCCACTGTTGAAACGGAGCACTTACTTCAACCAGCTTGAGAGGCAGTGGCTGTAATTTTCTCTTTTCCTAAAAAATTTGACATTCATGACAGCTTGTAATAGTTTTATAAACATCAGTAAAGAGGGGAGGCCAATAGTACCCTACTCTCAAAATTTTATTTGTCATCGTCTTCCAAAAGAGGTGGCCTCCACAGTCTCCCTTGTCAAAATCATCCATGACCTGTTTTTCTTCCTCCTCAACCAAACAATTCAGCAACATACCTCTGGGATATTTCAATTAAAATGCATTATTCATAATACACAATTTAGCAGCCTTTAATTTCAGAGTTCTACTTTTATTTCTAGCCATCCTTGGTGGCAGTGAAAGGTGTTGGAGCACATATACAACATCTGAATACCAAGAGAATGGATAAAAATTTCAGATACCTGAACAAGTGAGTTGTCTTCATCTTCTTCAGACATAGCAGCAATCAAGTTTATGTCCAAGGCATGCAAATTAGACTCTGCCATTAGTTTTGCTACACCCTGTCCCTTGATGAGCTTTGTTGACTTTATCTCCAAGTCATATTCTAACAAAGTTGTGATCCACTTGTCTCGTATCCCTTCTGGATTTGTCTATACCAAAACATATTTGATGGCTACATTAGGGACATAAGAAAGAATATGAGAATGCAAAATATATACTCGGAAATATTTCAAAGCTTTCACCAAGGCAAGAGCTTGCTTTTCAATAATGTTATACTTTAAGGTTGCATCTCTTATTGTTCTACTGAAAAAGTCGATTGGCTTCTCAACCTAATCTCTTTTTTGCATTAAGACTGCTACCATAGTATGTTCTAAAGTAAATGAAAATAAAATGAAATCTTGGGAACAATCTGGGTTGATCAAAATTGAAGCTGAAGAAAGACTAACTTTACCAAATTGAAAGACTTGATAGCCTCCTCGGTCCACTCTAGACACTATCTTTCTTCAACATGTTTGTAATTTCCCTCAAATGTTAAGCTAGATTTGGCACAAAGCGATGCAAGAAGTTCATCTTACCGTTGAATGCTTGGATCTCCTTTTTACTACGAGGAAAATCAATTTTCTAAATAGCTTCCACTCAAGCAGGATCGATGCGGATGCCATCCTTGGATATGATATGACTGAGAAGCTTCACTTCATCCATGGTAAACAAGCTCTTTTTGGGATTAAGAGATATGCCATACTTTCTACATCGCTAAAAAACAATCTTCAAATGGTAAATATGCTCCTCATATGAATTGGAAAAAACTGTCAAATAATCAAGATAAACTACTAAAAATACATCTTTCTCATTTGAAAAGGCAATATCCATAGTCCACTGAAAAGTTACACCAACATTCTTTACAACGAATGGCATCTTGGCATAATGGAAAGTTCCCCACGGAGTGGTGAATGTTGTTTTGTCTCTGTCATTCTCATGGACCAAAATTTGGTTATAGCCAGAATACCCATCAAGCAGTGACATATGAGTTGCCCCAACCACTCTTTGGAGTATGTGGTCCATCTTTGGCAATGGATAATTATCTTTCAAAGACACTTTATTTAGATTTCTGAAATCAATGCATAATCTAATCTCACCTATCTTTTTCCGCACAGGCACCAAATTGGAAATCGATTCTAAAAATCTTATTGGAATGATTATACCAGCCTTGTATAATCAGTTCACCTCCTTCTCTATTGATGGCAGCAACTTAGGATTGATCCTTCTTAACCTTTGGCGAAATGGCTTCTAGTTTGGCTTGATTGGAATGATGTGCTGAATTATACTTCTATTGTACTCCTTCAAATCTGAATAGTCCCATGAAAATACATCAGTAAATGAATACAATAAACTAATGTATTTTTCCTTTACTTGAGGTGGAAATGCCTTTGACAACTTCACCATCTTTGGATTTTATGTTGTTCTGATATTCACATCTTCAACTCCCATTTCATTCAGCATTAAACTTGGCTTTCGAGCTACATCATCTTGGTCAAATAATTCCTCTAAAGGTATGAGGCCTTTAGGAATGAAATTGTCTTTCAACTGCAAAACTTTCATCTGATTTACTTCTAAGTCTAGTTCACCATTATCTTGGTCACCATCTATAGAAGTGTCTTGATATTTACCTTCATTTCACAGAAATTCTTCAATTTCTTTGTCATCCTTAAACACCTGTCAATATATTTGATTATCAGGGACAATTGGGTGATGTTTCACATGAATTTCAAACTGATTGTTTGAATTCATCGGAATCTTCAAGTTACTTGTTGCTGTAACAGGGGAATCTGCAATAGCATTTTGTACACGAGGAACACATGTCAAAGTGTAATCTAGAAACAACCTCAAAATGTCTAACATTGCATTACGGTAGGCCCTCATTCAAGGACTTTTGGCTTGGTACTCTCCCTTAACTTGCTTGATTACTAATTCGGAGTAGCCATAAACTGAAATTCTCTTTGCATTCAACTTTTTGAGGATTTTCAAGCCTGCAATTAGTGCCTCATATTCTGCTTCATTATTGGAACAATCAAAAGCCAACTTGTATGAACAAACTCTTACATTACTCGGGACTTTATTTGGTGAGAAAATAGGGTTGTGTATCCAAATACCAATTCTGGCACCTTCCCTACCTACTGCTCCATCAAAGTCCATACTCCACAAACCGACTTCTTCTTCTAAGTGCTGGAATTCTGCTCACTTTTCTACCTTTGGCTGTTGTCCATAAATTTATTGCTACTGGTGGGATGTTGACTTTTTAGTGGTACTTTTAAGCCTTTGTCTCTCTTGATCAAGTACAGCTCGGAAATTTTATGTTATCTCCGGTATATCTTCAACTTCAACTAATTGACTATTTACATGATTGAAACCATTATCAGATTAAAGAACAAAAGATTCTAAATCTATATGTACATAATTAATTGGATGATTCAACGGTTTCTCCTTGCTTGTGATCATATATTTCATATTTTTCTCCCTATATAATTTCCTCATTTGACCAAACACAGGATTAGTGGCATAAGAGAAATCTAACTACAATGTCCCTTTCAGTTTTGCACTCCATGATCTAGAAAGAAGCATACCAAATCTGGGAGGAATGTTGGCCACAACTACATCCATAAGAACACTTTTCTCTGGAATCTAATCCAAAGTTACAACCAAACCTTTAATGAGACCAATACATCTGACCCTACCCGAATCAAATAAATAAATATCATGATACTTTTGGGTGATATCCAATCCCAATTTTTCCATAATTTCCTTTGGCATCAGGTTATGAGACACTCCCCAATCAAACATAGCATTGTGAAAAACATAGTCATGCAATCTAAGGCTTATGTAAAAAGGAGCTACATCATTATCCTCATATTGGCCCTCTAATGCTGGACCAAAGATAAGTTCAGGTCGGTCATCTTCCACATTTACCATATCAAACAGAGGATCTATATTCAAAATCTTTGCCACTTGACCTTTATAACTGTTGTTCTTCATTAATTCAGTCAAAGGTATTGACACTTTTAACTTAGCAATTTCATTTTCTAAGCTAAAAGCTGTATTTTTCTCTACCTCATTGACTGGAGCATCCTTCTTTTTAGTCTTCTCCTTTGTTGCACTTGGCTGATTTGACTTTTCATTTGTTGATTGCACTTTGCTAGAAGTAGGATCTGTTGGCTCCTTTCCCTTTTTTTGCACATTTGGTGAATCATTTTTTGGTGGTGTTGCTTCCTTCCACTTCTAAATTAGATTGATCGGTACATCCCTACTCCTGAGTGAGTATTTCCTTTGCTGCGCTGTCAATGCATTCATGTATTCTCTCTAATATTCATCTGATTCCTCTTCTAGGACTGTTTCTTTTGTCAATATAAAATCTTCATCTTTTTATACAGCTGGACTTCCTAAATACTCTATATCTTCAGTGATATAAATTGGCAAACCATATGGTGTAAAAAAGTGATTCTCCTCTCCATTTGGGGTCTCATGATACTTTTGGGTGATATCCAATCCCATTTTTTCCATAATTTCCTTTGGCATCAGGTTATGAGACACTCCCCAATCAAACATAGCATTGTGAAAAACATAATCATGCAATCTAAGGCTTATGTAAAAAGGAGCTACACCATTATCCTCATATTGGCCCTCTAATGCTGGACCAGAGATAAGTTCAGGTCGGTCATCTTCCACATTTACCATATCAAACAGAGGATCTATATTCAAAATCTTTGCCACTTGACCTTTATAACTGTTGTTCTTCATTAATTCAGTCAAAGGTATTGACACTTTTAACTTAGCAATTTCATTTTCTAAGCTAAAAGCTGTGTTTTTCTCTACCTCATTGACTGGAGCATCCTTCTTTTTAGTCTTCTCCTTTGTTGCACTTGGCTGATTTGACTTTTCATTTGTTGATTGCACTTTGCTAGAAGTAGGATCTGTTGGCTCCTTTCCCTTTTTTTGCACATTTGGTGAATCATTTTTTGGTGGTGTTGCTTCCTTCCACTTCTAAATTAGATTGATCAGTACATCCCTACTCCCGAGTGAGTATTTCCTTTGCTGCGCTGTCAATGCATTCATGTATTCTCTCTAATATTCATTTGATTCCTCTTCTAGGACTGTTTCTTTTGTCAATATAAAATCTTCATCTTTTTATACAGCTGGACTTCCTAAATACTCTATATCTTCGGTGATATAAATTGGCAAACCATATGGTGTAAAAAAGTGATTCTCCTCTCCATTAAAAACTTAGATATAGCAAAAAGTGAAGAAATCAGACAAGATATTGCAAAAATCTTGAGAACTGCCAAACCTCCTTCATCTAACATTTCCAGAGAGGAGAAAAGAGCTCTAAACAACCTAAGAAATAATAAAAACATAGTCATCCTTAAGGCTGATAAGGGTAACGCTACTGTAATTATGAACAGAAGAGATTATGACATTAAAATGGAAGAACATTTAAACAATAGTGGCTGCTATAAAATAATTAACAAAGATCCCAGTGAGAAAATCATGCGTGAAGTAGTTAAGAAAATCAAAGAATCACCCTTAGATGAAGTCACAAAAAAGAAAATCATTCCTAATAGTTCCATTATTCCTAGAATTTACGGGGCTCCTAAAGTCCATAAACCGAACATTCCTCTAAGACCTATAGTTAACACAATAGGTTCCCCCACTTACCTGCTAGCAAAACACTTGGCCAAAAAACTGAGACCCCTGTCTGGAAACACCTCTTCATATATTAAAGACTCATATTCTTTTTTTCAATGGATTAACAGCATAGAAATGAAAGAAGAAGATCTCATGGTTAGCTTCGATATTGTATCCCTGTATACCATGATCCCCATTGATGAAGCTATTGAAATCATGAGAAGCCTCACAGATAAAGAAACTGTGGATCTTTTGGAACTATGCTTGAAATCTTCTTACTTCAGTTTCAAAGGAAGAATTTATGAGCAAACTCATGGTGTGGCTATGGGTTCTCCCCTATCCCCCATAATTGCCAACATCTTTATGGAACATTTTGAACAGAGGGCTCTCAAGTCATTTCCATACACCCCTGAAGAATGGAAAAGGTTTGTAGACGACATATTTGCCAAGTGGAGTCATGGAAAAGAAAAACTTGACCTATTCCTCAATCACTTAAAAAGCCTCTCTCAGCACATAAAATTCACCATTGAAATTGAAATCAACAACCAACTTCCCTTTCTTGATGTCCTTCTAACTAAAAAAGAAGGGTCTCTTGGCTTCCAAGTCTATAGAAAGAAAACTCATACGGAAAGATATTTACATGCAAATTCCTATCACCACCCTAAGCAGAAGATAGGCATCATTAGGACCTTAACGACTAGGGCAGTCAGAATCTCTGACCCTGACCATTTAAATGATGAACTCAACCATCTTCACAAAGTGTTTGAGCTAAATGGCTATAACAAAAACACCATCAAGAAAGCCATGCACCTATCCCTAAGCAAGATAAACAATAATTCTAAGGATCAAAATTTATCTACTGCTAAGGTCTCCCTTCCTTACGTAAAAGGCACTACCGATAAAATAACTAAAGTTCTCAACAAACATAACATTAATGTAGCATTCACCCCTATTAACACCATCAGACAACTATTCAACTCAGTTAAAGATCCCATAAACCCTAACCTTCAAAAAGGCGTGTATGTGATTCCTTGCTCATGTGGTAAAGAATACATAGGTGAAACAGGTAGGTCTCTTAGTATTAGAATTAAAGAACACACTGCTGACTTAAGAAGAGATAGAACCTCTAAATCAGCCTTATCAGAACATGTCCATTCTTCCTCCCATTACATCTGCATGGAAGAAGCCAAACTCGTGAAAAAAGAGGAACACTGTCTTAAAAGGAAAATTAAAGAAGCCATTGAAATAGAAAAAAGGAAAAACAACTTTAACCGTGATGATGGTTTGAAACTTAGTAACACTTGGAAACCTTTAACTGAAACCCTAAAAAAACAATAAAACTCATCCTTCAAATCTAAACATAAATTTGGAATATATTCTTCACATCTGATATAAATCACATGGTGGTAAATTTAAACAAAA
>APFE031702644.1:0-41435 GCA_000404065.3 Pinus taeda
TTCTTGGTGACGACGCAACAATGTCTTTCAACGGATTGCGATTGGAGTATGCTCTTGAGGGCAGCTCAAACTATATTACATGGAAGGACAGGATGGAGGCAGTATTGGATGATAACGGGCTGAAGGAGTTCATAGATACGATATCCCAAAGCCTACTGATGCTACTCAAGCTGATGCTTGGCAAAAGAAGATCGCAAAATGTCGAAGGATTCTGTTGGAGGGCGTGAAGGATCACATTGTGTCCAGCCTCCATGGAAAGGCTACTCCATATTTGATGTGGAAATCATTAACAGAATTATTCCAAGGCAAGAGCGATCAGAGGAAGCTGGCGCTCAAAGATAAACTCAGAAACATCAAATGCGAGAAGGGTGACAGTATTCCCAAGTATCTCACGAAGTTCACTCAGTGTCGAGATGAACTGGGAAGTGTGGGGGTTACTGTCGATGATGAGGACTTGGTGAGCTTGGCTCTTCTTGGTCTTCCGAAGAGTTGGCATTCCTATCAGGACTCTGTCAATGGTCGAGAGAAGTTGCCAGGATGGGAAAGACTATGGTCAGATCTTGTGCAGGAGGAGATTAGGCGGAGCACGAGAGACAGTTCTTCATCTATGCATGATGAGGAGAATTGTGCCTTAGCGAGTAAGGCGAAGAAGGGGAAGGGTAAGGTTCTCTTTCTGAATCCAGTTCTTCCAATGATGGGAAGAAGGTTGACAAGTCGAAGGTGAGATGCTCTCGTTGTCATGAGTTGGGCCATTATGCTACTAATTGCCCAAAGAAGAAGTCCAAGAAGGGATCCGAGGAAGGATCTGAAGGTGAGGCGCTTGCTTCATAGTTTGAGTTGGATTTCACACTCTTCGCATGCATGGTTTCATCCATGGTGGGAAGTGGTTGGTTTATTGACAGTGGAGCTTCTTTCCACATGATCCGTGACAAGAGTTTGTTCAATACTTTGGAGGAGAAAGATATCCAGATACTCATAGCGATGGGTAATGATGAGAAGTATAGTGTGTCAGGTGTAGGCACGGTTATTTTTTAGAGGGAGCATGGAGCTCGCCTTACCTTGACTGATGTCAATTATGTATCAGGATTGAAGAGAAACTTGGTGTCGATCGTGATGCTGGAAGACATAGGCTATGATGCAGTCTTCAGTAAGGGAAAGGTTTTCCTTAGACTCATCATCACTAGATAGGTGAAGCAAATTGGTTCGCGGTCAAGAACTTGTATGCACTTGAGGTACAAGATGCATGAAAAGCCTTGAGGTGCAAGGAAAAGGTTAGATACTTGGTGGTTGAGAGGGAGAGTAAATTACCTCTCAACATGCAGCGCCAGAAGAAGTCTTAGACAATTGTGGAGGAGCCACAATTGGTGAAGTAGCTTTAGGAGGTTGTGGATCAGCCACAACTAGAGAAGCCGAGAGGAGACCGAGTGGAGGCATCCACTCATGCAGAGACCTCTAATAGGGAGAAATTTTGAGCCAAGTGGGAAGAGGGATCACATGTAGCCATACCTCCAGGTAGGAGGTGGGGTGATGTGGAGTGATCATCCCAAGGAGGAGGGGCAGGATCCTTGAGGTACCCAACCTCTTTGATTCAACTTCGTTACAAGAGCCCCGATGTGGAGTAGCAGGAATTGACTGATTGGGTAGAGATAGATGCGAATGGAGCAACAGAGAGAGCTACAGTGCAGGGAATCCTAGGATAGCGCAGAGCGTGCAGGTTGCAGCAATGTGAGAGGCACTAGTCTGTTGCAAAGTGCAAGGTAGCACAAAGAAGGGTGCAACAGTGCGAGATGCATGGAGATGTTGTAGTAGCATAGAGGTCAAAGAGGGAGCACTTGTCAGCAATAGGTAGAGCTTCAACATAAAAGTATGTTTCTAGCCCAACAGAGTGGTCAGTTGGGAGTTTTTTTTTGTTCCGAGTGTTGCTGGAGCAACCACACTTGGTAGATGTGTTGCATGCAGAACATTCCAGAGTTACAGGATCGTGTTCGAGAGGAAGCCTTTCTTGTTGAGAGGGAGTGTTGAAAAGTGTGCAACAAGAAATGTAAAAATAGAAATGACTAAAATAGCAGTTTGGCTAGTGTGGAATTTTGGCCACCTTGGGTGAGAGGTGAAACTGCTAATAATAGCATCTTCTAAAAATAGCATTTTTGGGTCCCTTCCAATTTATAGCAGTCCCTAGTCTATCTATAGGAAGTAATTTCTAATTTGGTCTTACCAACAGTTTGGAATATTAATTAATTAATTCTCCATGAGTTAATTACTTAAGGAAAAGAAAACTTGAAGTCTTTGTGAGAACATGCAATTATTTCTCCACTAACTGGGGAATGTGTCCTTGATTTGCTCCACTGATTAAGGAATTAAGGATGAGTTCTATATTGAGAGGATCAATTGACTTAGTTTAACTTAGTAAAGTTTAGTTAGATTAATTTAACAAGTTGTTAAATTAATGAGATATAGTCTGTTCATGCTTGCATGCATGTGATAACTATTATTTTCAGGTAACTGTGTACTCACTCATGGATAACTGACGCATGTCAGTTCTGTTAGAGACCCAATTGAGATTAGAGAAGGGAAAATGTACTATCAGTTGAATGAATATTTTTCCTATAAAGGAAGATCATCCATGATGAGGATTTATCTCCTTTAGGTTTGTGCAGTTAGATCAAAGGTTAGTGAGTGTGTGAAGAGGCCAATTCACACAGGTGGCAGTACTGGACCCCAAGGAAAAATACACAAGGAAATAGGAGGCTTGGAGGACAGAAGAAAAGGTTTATGAGAAGCCTTTGACTATCTATGAGCAGCAGAGGGATTGTACTGAGAGCTGGATAGCTTCCGAGCTAAGGCTTTGCATAATCCGGACTATATTTCCCCTTGTATGATAATATAAAGATGGGGTTTTAGACAGGTGCTTTCCCCGGGTAAATTCTTCTGCGTTATGTGTGATTGGTTCCTTCTTATAAGCTATATGTGTTCTTATTGATGTTTCTCATGGTTGATTAAGCTTCCGCTAAATTGTTTGTAGAAGTAGATCAAGTGCTTTGCTTTAGTACATTGCATTCCCAGGTTGATCTACATGTGAGAAATTTCTACATGGTATCAGAGCTAGGTTTTGTAGAAAAAGTTATATAGTCAACTCTGGCACATCTTGGTCCCTTCCCTGTCACAGCGTGGTCCACTTTACGTATTTGTCCTCATAGCTTTTGATAGGGTAGTACTGCTCCTTAATGGCATCCCAGAATGAATTCCATGTGGGTGCGACTGAAAATAGTGAGCCTATACTTTTATCCTTCTGCTTTCAGTAGGTTTCCCACCAGTGCTTGACGTGGGGGGCTACTTTGAGAAGAGTGAAAATAATATTTTCCCGACTGGAAAAATCATGAACAAAAAAATACCCTTCTAGTAGATTTAACCATTTGTCTACGATGTCTGTGTCTCTTTGACCCTCAAATATGGGGATTTTGAAATTAACTTGTACCTTAAAGGGTGTGGCATTTCTAGAGTAGCTTCTGGAAGCTGATGCGTCACCTCTGGGTAGCTGCTGAAGGATCTGGGCAAAGTTGTCCATCATTGCATTCCTTTGTCGCTCGAGGGCTTCTTCAAGCAATATTTTGACAGGATCTCTCGCCCCCTTGTCTTTCTTCTCATCTGCCATGGGAGGCCGTCGGGATTTGCGGGGCTGGTCTTACAAAGGTTCAACCAGTTCAAGCCCTAACTCCTTATATCCCGACCTCGTTGGGGACATGCAAAGAAAAATAGAGAAAAAGCAGACCGCTCTAATACCACTAATCCGAATTTAAATAGGAATGCAACAAATTACAAAGATAACCATAAACACAGATATGAAATGGAAATAATACTTCATTTCATTAATGTAAAATACTGAAATATGCTTACAAACAGAAATGGAAATAAACCAGCTTAGGCAATGGTAGCTTATCTCTGAGAAGAGATGTGGCGGCTACATGCCTTTGAATTGTGTTACAATGAGGCTCAAAGACCTATTTATTGTTAAGAAACAATGGAAAACCCTAAACATCCAAAAACCTAACCCTAGAAGATGAAACACCAATCTATGGGCCTCGTTTAGGTAAATTGGTACATCAACTTCCCGAGGTCTTAACTTTCGCATACAATTTCCATTTGACGCACACAATAGCTTGTTAGAAAGATCTATCCGATGAATATAAATTTGGAAAGAACAACTAAAAATAGTAAACTGTGCTACAATTTAGGAAACTGAAAAACTGAAAGAGACAGTTGTTGGGGTCCGAGTGGGATAGGTGGGTGGCGACCAAAATCTTCCTGGATCATAGGCTTACTAGAGAAGCCATAAAATCATTACTATGATGGTTGGGAGTTCAAGATTCCAGGCACAAGAAGAGTCAAGGAGCAAAGAATGGTAGAGTTTACACCATTTTATAGCTAGAAAATGGGCTCAAATCCGACATCGGACCCTCTCCATTGAAAATTTATCTGAAATAGATTTCCAACGGTGTGTGTAAGTCTAAAAATGGACTTCTAGATCAAAATTTATGGTTTGCTGAAGTTCAGGGACTCAAAGTCCTAAGCAGGTTCAAATATCAGAAGTTGGAGCACATTAGGACCCGATATTGAAACCCCAGATCATAGTGCCATAAGAGGATCGGGATATTGGAGATTGGAGAATATCAGGACATAAGAGCATGTCATATCGGGATATCAGAGGTTGGAGGCCATCAAAATATCATAGGTAATCGACATATCAGAGGTTGGAGCATATTAGAATATAAAAAATTATTAAACTTGTATTTTGAGAAGTTACAATATTCAGTGTTGCAGATATCGTTAAAGCACTGAGGGGTGTAGAGTAGGATTAACAAGGGACCTTGTTGTAAAACCAAGATAATCAAGACTCTTTATCTCTCCTCTGGTAAGACACATGGCGACATTTCATTGGCTCTGAGAAAATGAAGTCGCTAGTGACATTAGCATGACGTGACAGTACGTTGGACACGTGGCATCCTGTTTTGGCATTTTCAGTGGCCCAATGGGGAAAATCAGAGTGACATGTGTCGCCTCTCAAGATTCGGCATGTGTAGAAGTGACATCAACCTATCATAGGTCAGAGTATATCAGAGGATGAGGACATCGTAACTCTTGTGCAAATGGCGGTTGAGAAATTACGATAAAGGGGGCTCCGATATTAGCTGACACATGGTCGTATGGAGCTCAAAGGAACCAAGGGCTAAATAGAGGGAGCTAAGATGCAATCAGAACTATTCTGAAGTTACGATACAAAGGGGATCCAATATAACACTAAGCCAATGGTCATAGGCCCGGTCCTATGAGAAGGAAAATGCTCAGGGAGCTAAGCGCAAAGGGAGTTAAAGATATCGAGGTTGTGTAATATCATAACATTTTGTTCGTTTAAGTTATGACATGACGAGGCTCAGATGAAACAAATACAATGAGTTAAATAGATGGATGGGTCAGAAGTTGAAGATTAAATGCAGATCAAAGGAGTTAGTTTATGAAGTTAGCTAGATCTGTAGAAGGCACTAAGATAAGGAAACAAGGACAAAATTTAATAGAGAAGAACTGAAGGAGTGGAGAAAGCAATCATTTGCTTCACATGCATGTCTGGTAGATTTAAATGAAAAGTGGCCATTACTGAGTGCTATCAAGCTTTGTGGATCAATAAATAAGCATGGGAGTCATAATATAGTGTGCAGGTTACCTTAGATTAAATTCTCACTATGGAGGTTTACGCGGTGAGTCAATGGAGAAATCGAATGCCAATTTGTATGTTTAATGCCATAATAGAGTTAAACCATCAGACGCAGTAGCAACAGGAGGAGCCATGCCAAAGTGCACTTGGGAAGATGGACACAGACAACAGAGACAACATTATGCAGTGTGAATCATATCAACGCCATTTATTTCCATCAAGTAAAGTGGGGAGAAGAGAATATTGTTGAAGTGCTAAGCAACGAGAGTAGAGAGATGTGTGAGCAGACATAGTGCTTTTGCAGTGAGAGTAGAGAGAGTGCTGTGAGAAGAACAATGAGGGCAGAGTTGAAGAGTGTGCAACAGAAAGCTTGTGCAAGAGAAGGCAGAGTGCTGAGGATATGTTGCAGTGCGAAACGAGAAAAGAGCAGCTGCATGAGACCAAAGGGAGTTTATGGAACAATAGTGGATTGAGATTAGAAGGTGTTTCTACAACCTACAAGATTGGTGTTTTGTCTATAAATGTATATGCTTCTATTTTCAGTTGAAAATTGTATGAAATAGTAGAATAGTGGAAAAAGTAGGTCCAGTAGTAAAACTGGGAGGTGGAGTCCCCCCTTCTTTGCGCCGAGCATCGCCGGGGGGGTCACAGGTGGGGTGGTAGCCCCCCTCTACAGGGTCCAGGGCAGCACCCCGGGGAAATTTTTTTGCACCCTATGTTAGGTGGGCAGACCTACCTATGGTTTTGTGCATGGATTTCACACATGGTTTTGGGTGCGATGGTTTTCGGTCCATGGTATGTTGTAGATCCAGTCAAGGGAACTATGGTTATGTTCCAATTTAGGGTTAATGATTGGGGTTTATGGATGCTTCAACATGTATATATATGTATCGTAACATTGAAAGGAACATAATGAAAAATCAATCTGGTAGTCCCGATTTTGGGATCCAGTGGAAAATCCCTATGTATATTTGTTTTATGTGTTATGCTCTTGCCATTGTTTATTTTATGTTTTTAGAATTCAAATGCAGGTAATTTTTGTATAGGGTAAAACCTATAATGCCTACCTTAAGAAGATGTTGGCACCTCTTGGAAAGTTGGTGCTTTCTAACCTAAGGGGGTCAGTACCTCGTATGAGTGGGTGCTCACAAACAAACTGTTGTAATTAAGTAGGTGCTTAATTTACATAATAAACAAACAACAATTTGACGGTTTTTTTCCCTCTGGTTTTCCATGTGAAAACATCGGTGTCAAATGTGTGTGCTACTCATGTGATTGGTTGTATGAACATGAATGGTTAAACTTGTTGGTCACTTTCTTTATGACTGAATACTCTCACAAGTAACATAATAAAAAGGGACTATAAGCATATTCAGAAAAAGAATTAAGAATATCACTATTATTGATTCACCCCCCCCTTCTCAGTAATTCCTTATTCTAATAATTGGTATTAGAGCAAGGTTCCTTCATAAACAATCTAACCACTGTAAGGAAGATCCATAAGGAATTATGTTTAGGAAAGAGAGTCAAGAGGCTTACTCAAGTATAATACCGGTCTTTGATGGGACAAATTATGACTTTTGGAAAGTAAGGATGGAAGAATATCTTATGTGTCTGGGAGTTGATGTTTGGACTTCAATGCTAGTAGATGACAATGTCCCTGATATTCCTCCCACTGATGCACATGTAAAAAAATTATATGGAAATAATACTAAAGCCAAGAATGCCATTTTCTTTGGTCTTAGTCAATCAAAACTTGTAAAGGTCACGCACTGTAATACCGCTATGGAAGCATGGGTAAAGCTTAATCATAATCACGAAGGAGATGACAAAGTCAAGCAAGAGAAACTTCAAACTTTCAGAATGAGGTTTGAGAGCTTGAGAATGAGTGAATATGAAAGCATAGAAAAATCTTCCTTAGGGTCGATGAAGTAACCAATATGATTAGAGGACTTAGTAAAGAGGTCAAGGAAGAGATGATTGTTCAAAAAATCTTAAGATCTCTTCCCATGATATTTAATGCCAAAAAATCAACTATAGAAGAAATGGCTAATTTAAAGGATGTCAAGATGGACTAGCTGCATGGTACTCTCACAGCCTATGAGATGAGAGTAGGAAGAGAGAAGTTTGAACTTAAGGAAGCAACATTACAAGTATCCAAAAAGGCCAAGGAGCACAAATATCATCAAGACTGCTCCAGTCATGAATTTGATATGGAGTTGGATCAATTAGGTAGGAAACTGAAGCGTGGATTAGGAAAATATAAAGGGAAGCTGCCCTTTAAATGTTTTGATTGCGGAAGAGTTGGAAATTTTTTGTCCAAATTCCCTTAATAAGAATAAGCATCTGAAGGAACAACTACAATGTGATGAAGAAGGTATGTATAACTATGATAATGAAGAGTTTTCTTATCAAAAACAAAAACTTGAAGAACCTATCAAAAGGAAAGTTAGTTTAGTACTTCTACTAGAAGAAAAACAAGGAACATGTGAGAAACTAGAAGAAGAGAACAAGTAATTAAAATATGAGCTGTTCAAGTGAAGGAAGGAAACCATATCAAAGACATGCAAATATGATATTCTTCCTTTGAAAGTTAAACTGGAAGAAGCCAAACGAAAGGAAGAGGTTCTTCAAGACTTTATCCATGAATGGGAAGAGAACTATCACAACCTTGAAGCAGAGGCTGTCTCTCTAAGAATGAATCTTGAGGAATAAATATTGAGAAGGGTTTAAACGAAAAAATTATAGAAGGTGCAAGGAAACTAGATCAGATTCTAAATATCCAAAGGCCCTCACGAATCAAAACACATCTCGGGTACTCAAAGACACAAAAATATTCTATGGATAAGATAAATTCAGGTCTGCAGGATTCGAAGAACCACAGAGCTATACAAAGAAGCATCAAGAAAGAATCAATGTAGACAAAAGAGCAACAAAGCAAAGAGGAGATCATCAATGGAGGACAAATCAATCAGCCAAACAACTAAGGTACCTTCATGCACGATCTCATAAGACTTCCAACAATAGGCATGCCTATTTATTTTATGGTCATTGCTATAAGTGTCATATCTTTGGACATAAAGGTATTGACTGTAGAAGGATCAAAGTTGAAAGAGATGAAAATCATAGATATAATAAGTATCATAATTTTATATCTCAAAACTCTCCTCTCAGAAATTGAAATGTATTCTCTCCCTTACTAAGCAAAGTAGAATGATTCAAATGTAATAATTTTGGGCACAAAGCAAGTGAGTGCAGAAACAGGTTTGAATACCTATCTAAGTCCTAAAATATTAGATAGTCAACTATTGAAAAGGATAAGGGGAGTTGGAAACAAAATACCAAAAAGAGCATGCAGTGTGGACTCACTCTATCAACCTATAATCAAGAAAATAGATGGTATGTGGATAGTGGTTCTTCCAAGCATATGAATGGGAATAAAAGAAATTTTTTGTCAGTAAAAGAAAAGGACAGAGAAAACAATGTCACCTTGGAAACAACACTCCAACAAGAATCATGGGTAAAGGCACAATCAGTCTTGATGAAAAGACAAAAGCACAAAATATGCTGTATGTGGAATGTATCAAGCACAATATGCTTATTTTTAGCCAAATGTGTGATAATGGCTATGATGTGACCTTTCAATCCAAAGAATGTGAGATTCGCAACATGAAGAGTGGAAATTTGGTGGGAAAAGCAATTAGAACCCATAAGAATGTATATGTGTTTGATGGTTTCGGGGTTAACTGCTATTTAAGCAAAACGAATGAAGCACTATTATGGAAAAATAGGCTTGGGCATATGAATTTTGACAACTTGATAAGAGTTAGCAAGATGGGAGCTATGAGAGGATTACCAACACTTTCAAGGCCTGATAAATCAATCTGCAAGTCATGTCAATTTGCCAAGTAAACTACGACCCATTTTCAGTCAAAAGAGTTATGCTCATCTAGACCACTGGAGCTCATTCACATAGATATTTGTGGCTCAACTAGAGAAAAAACCCAAAAAGGAGAAACATATTTCATGCTACTCATTGATGATTTTACCAGGGAAACTTAGATTTTTCTCTTAAAAGAAAAGTCAGAAGCATTTTAAAAAATTTAAATTTCAAGTAGAAAATGAGAAAGACTTAAAGGTAAAATGCTTAAGATCAATTAGAGGAGGAGAGTACACTTCAAGAAAGTTTGAATAATTCTGTGAAGAGCACGACATCAGGAGGCAATACTGAGTGGCTATAACTCAACAAAAAAATGGAGTAGTGGAGAGAAAGAACAAAACAATCAAGAAAACGGCCATAACAATGTTGGATGAAGCAGATGTGTCTCACATCTTCTCGGGAGAAGCAACACAAGAAATATTGTATCTGTCAAACATAACTCAACTCAGGCCTAATAGTAATAAAACTCCCTATGAGTTGTGGAAGGGAATACCCATGTCAGTTAAACACCTCAAGGTGTTTGGGAGAAAGTGCTTCATTAAAAGGAATGATAAGAATCTTGGAAAGTTGAATTTCGAGCTGACAAGGGAATATTGCTCGGGTATTTTGCTCGAAGTAAAGGTTATAAGTGTTACAACAAGTGGACAAAGAATATTGAGGATTTGATTGATGTGATAGTAGATGAAAAAGATTCACAACGTGAGTCCTCTAAAAGAAATATGGACTCAGATGATGAAGAAAATCCAGATATGAGGTCTACAAATCTAGAAGAAGAAAATTTATATAGTGAATGTGAGGGAGAAAGCACAACTTTAAGGCCAAAAACACCTTCCATGTATGTACAGAAAGAACATCTGGAGAGTCAGATACTTGGATGTCAAAGACATGGTGTTCAAACCATGAGGAAACTTATTGGAAATACAAGTTATGCAAGTTTGGATCTGTTGTCACATATTCAACCCAAGAATATTAGCCAAGCAAGTGAGGACAAGTTCTGGGTGAAATCTATGAATGAAGAAATTTACCAGATTGAAAATAATGACACTTGGGAGATTGTTCCAAGGCCTAAAGAGAAAAATGTTATTGGAATCAAATGGGTGTTGAACCTCAGAATTACCCTCTCCTTGACAGCTTTTCTCACTTCTTTATCTTGATTTTCCATAAGATTACAGATCCCCATCAATGATAACTGATAGGTTTTGTCTTAAGGAGGGCATTAAATGATTGACATGTTATATTTTTATGTTTTTTCTATTTGAATAAATTTTTGCAAATTAGTGATAGAACGCAACCTATTTTGCAGCTAATTGTATATTTCGTAGCTACTTTTATGGTCTGGCAGGTTCCAGGTGTCAAATGAAGAAACCAATGACATGGGCATCTCTAGAATTGTCTCCACATGGATTCTATCCTAGTCACTAAGCCCAGATCGACAAAAAGCAAGCTCAGTATCGTAGTCAAAGGTGGATTCAAACAAATGATAACCGGAAGCAATAAGACTCTTCGTCTACTCTTTCGTGGTTAATCAATAAATCCAACAGTTCTATTACAGTATTAACTCGGATCAACCACCTGTGTTAACAGTTCTGTTGCAAATATCTCGCTCGAATTTAGTCACCTGTAGCTGATCAAATATTTACATAGTCTTGTTGTAATACGTATAGGCCACTTGTAGCTAGTTTTCATCAAAGACAGTTATGATTATTTCCTTTTAAATACTGGTTGTACAGAACCGAGGGGGGTGTGAAGAATTTGATGTATTAAGTTCAAACTTTCAACTCTGTATTTTGGGACTCGTTCCTGTCTATAATATAAACTCACATGTTGATAAATGATCACTTAAAAATAGAATTTTCAATTAGTTAGTAGCTCAACCCAGTCAACTGCAGAGGTCCCCTGCACTAAAGGAGGTTTTCTTTCCATTCGTTTTCTGTCTAGTTTTAATTTCACCATTTGCTTTTAGCAGTATTTCTAACTTAGGTTGATTTTTTTAGTTTTGATCAATAGCATAATATTAAAGATCAATTGTGCAGTCTTGTTTCTCCAACACATTTAATGAAAGGAAACGATTTTGTTTCTAAAACAGAGTAAGGTTGAAGTAATGAGAATGCACTGTTGACTAGTTTAATCACTGTTTTGTTATTTATTTTCTAGTTCAGATTGTTAACACACTGTGTTAATGAATTTTTTTGATCACCATTTCAAGTTGATACCCATCCTAAACTAAATGGTTAAGAATTCACTTCACACAATGGTTGAAATCAATGAGTTACCTTCTGCATATTTTCATTTAGTTCTCTAGATCATAAAGTACATAAAGTTGCTTGTATTCCATCTCAAGAAGGTTATCTTTAAAAATTGAAGGATAGAGTAACTATAAGTACTTCAATTGATTCATTCTCTGTATTTATTTCAACATGCATTAAAACTTCACCTTTTAATTTTAAGAATCAGATTCATGACCTAGGTTTAATGACAAGATAGAACAGATGCTCTATTTATCCTTCCTTTAAATTAGATTTTGACTAGTATTAGCTCTTGGTTCACCATTAGGAAGTTTTAGATTCAGTTTCTCATAGTTCAAATTGTACATCATTAGGAATCAAAGAACAGAAACCCCCAAAACAATATAAAAATACAAAACAACGAAGTAAGAAGGGTTAACTAAGCACATATAGTGCACTAAACTTCATCAACTTACAAACCTCGGTTGATAATTTATGCAAGCAATTTAGGACACTAAATTGACTAAACTTTTTGGCGCCATTGCTGGGGAAGTGTAATTAGGTAACCTCATCTTTTAAATTAAAAAAAAATGATATGCATAGATAAAGAGACTCTAGGGGTAGATTTATAGCTAGAGGCAGGAGTTCAATTCCTACAACACCACCTACTCCACCAAGAATAAGAAGAGATGGACCTCCATCTCAAGCTCATACTCATATCCATAGAAATCCTGAAGTTCTAAGGTCAGAAATTCAATCAAGAGGATCTCCTACTTCATCTACTGAGGCAGTCCTAGAGGAGGAAAACCTTGGATTTCCAATAGGAGTAGACATTTTCACTTCCACAGGGGAGCATATTTTAGTTGAAGAATTAAGAATACCCAGTGAGGAAGAAGAAGTAGAACCTCTCTCCCACATACCATTAATAGAGGAACTAGAGGAAAAGAAATTAACCTTGTAGGTTGAACCTTATATTGACTCTAAAGAAACTATAATGGCAGAAGAAGGAGAGGATGGAGAATTCACATTGTTTGGAGGAGGGGGTAGAGGAAGAGACATAGGAAATAATGGAGGAGGCAGAGGAAATAGGGAAATAGATAATTCTTTTGGGTTCCCTATAGTTGATGAAGAAACAAATGCCACATTGAAAAATATCTCACCTTCTGTCCTCCCAAATTTCCATGGGTTAAAAAGTGAGGATCCTGAAACATTTTATTTGAGTTCAAAGTCTTGTGCAGAACCTATGATTACTTAGAAGACTCTCAAAAACTTAAGTTGTTTGCTTCAACATTGAAAGGAGTTGCTTTGAAGTGGTTCATGGGGTTGGTCACTCAGTCCATTAGAACATGGACTGACATGAAGAAAGTGTTTTTGGACAGGTATTTGGATTATTGCATGCCTACCAATCACAAGGATGAAGTGTTCAAAATGATGCAAAGAGAGGATGCAAATTTAGAGGATTTTGATTGAGAGATTCAACTATAACTTGAAAAGAGAAAAGATGGATAATTTAGATGAATATGCCTTAAAATCTCTTCTATTAAAATCCATCAGAGATGAGTGGATAGATATCCTTAACATGATGGGGACGAGAGATATCTCTCAAATCCCATTAAGTGACATAGGAGAATTATGTGTTCATATCTCAAGAGGAAAATCCAAAACTGGGAAAGGTCCAAGAGATCCTTCTCTTGTTAGAGTGAATAAGTCTGCAACTGGATCAGTGAGTAGGGCAAAAATTGGGAATATGCTTGATGAATTCAAAAAATATATTCTAGGGAGACTTAGTGAGCAAATAGACACCCTTAAGTTGCAAAACAAGCATAAAACCAAGGCTGATGCTTTAGCTATTTTCTGTCCCAAATGCAGAAAAAACATGCTTTAAGAGAATGCCCTTTGGATGAAAAAATCATAGAGACTTGTGTGATTTATTCAGAAAACCATGAGACCAAGGGTTGTCCTTCAATTCCAGGTCTTAAGGTTATTTTTCAAGAAGAAATAATTCCAAATTCAGCAGAATCTCTTTGCTTTGTCTCTAGAAGACCTTGGCAGGGGCCACAAAATCAGGGATTTAACAATCAAATGTATCTTCAACCCCCACCAAATTGGAATTCTTGGCAACAACCTTGGCCTCAACCTCAATCTCAACCTTGGGCTCAAGGAATACAAATTCCTTATGGAAGATTTTCTCAATATTATCAATATCCTCCACCATATCAGAATTATCCTCCCCCACAAATCTCTCAACAAAATCAGCAGCCACAACTTCAAAATTAGAAGCCTCAACTTTCACTACCATTTTCACAACAAATTCCACAACAAAACCAACAACCTCAACATCAAAACCAAAATCCTCAACTCTTACTACGTTTTAGTAGAGACCTACCTACCCAACCATTACCAAACCCAAACAATAAAAATCCTCAGAATACTTATTGGTAGAAGGAAAACAATTTCCAACTTATATGATCACTCCTCTAGATCTCAATGATGTTCAACTAAGATCTGGTAGGAAATTAGAAAAGGAAAAGCCTTCTGTAGTTATTCAGGAATAAGACAATTTTGAGGAATATTCTCTACAACCCAATAAAAGTTTTGAAGGAACATCTCTCCAAAACCAAAATACTGAAAATGAAAAATAGAAAGAACCAGTGAACTCAATTCCTATAATTGAGCAACCGATATCTACTTCTGCATCTCCTTTTCCTGAAATATTTCAAGTTGATAGAGGAGTAGAAAAGTAGATTATGTTGCCTAGTTATGATTTTCTAGATGAACTGAAAAATGTCTGTATCAAAATTCTTTTGTTACAAGCCATTAAGGAGATTCCAATCCTAGATAAAACAATAAAGGAGTTGAGCATAAAGAAACCAGGAAGAAAAGAAAAAGAAACAAAAAGAATTCACCTAGTAGGAAAAATAACAGACATCATGATGGGAAAAATTTCCATACAAAAATATGTAGATCGAGGAAGTCCAATTGTAAAAAAACATATCAATGGAGTTGAAATTCCGAATACATTGATTTAGGAGCAGCAATAAACATCATGAGCAAACAAACCATGGAAGAAATCAAGCTTCCTAATCTTCTTTACACACCTACATTAATGCAATTAGCAGATAGATCTGTAATCAAACCAGATGGTGTGTTAGAAGATATTTCAGTGTCCTTAGATTCTTGGGAATACCCTATTGATTTTATGATCTTAACCCCCAAGAACAATCTAGGAGGACATCCACTCATATTAGGAATACCTTGGCTGGCCACAACTGATGCTTTCAATCGCTGTACATTTGGTGACATGTATATTTATGATGGGAATTCAACAAAGAAATTAACTCTATATCCTCCAGCAAGAACAATCATAGAAATAGATGACAAACAATGGATTGATGATGAAAATGACATTCAACCTCTCTTTACTATTTCAGACATTAGTGAAGATAGTCAAATCTTGAATACAATGGAAAATTTTGAATCATCTCCAGAATATGAACCTGATCAATTCCAAGAAAAATCCAATATTGAATATTTTTCATCTAGGCAGATGTCTCTTTATTTTATGGAAGAATTTGGTAGCTCTACAATTGAAATGTTTCCAGGGAGAACATTGAACATAAGCAATAACTTGGAGAAATTACAACAGGAAAAACCAATCAAAACATTACAACAACATTCTACTGCATATGCATGGAAATATACAGAAATGAAAGGAATTAGTCCTAAGACTTGTATGCATCACATCTACATTGAGGAAAATTGTAAACCTATCAGACAACCTCAAAGAAGGATGAATCCAAATCTTAGGGAAATTGTGAAGAAGAGATGCAAAAACTGCTGAATGTAAACTTCATTTACCCAATTTCAGACAGCCAATGGGTTTCCCCTTTAGTGATTGTGCCTAAAAAGAATGGTAAATGGAGGGTATGCATTGATTATCGAGAATTGAATAAATCTACCCTTAAATATCATTTTCCTTTGCCATTTATAGATCAAGTGTTAGATGCATTAACAGGTAAGAAATACTTCTCATTCTTAGATGGTTTTAGTGGTTATAATCAAATTTAGGTGGCACCTGATGATCAAGATAAAACCACATTTACTTGTCCATGGGGAACCTATGCTTACCGAGTACTTCCTTGTGGATTATGTAATGCACTTGCAACATTCCAAAGAGCAGTACTAGGAATTTTTTCTGATCTAATACATGATTGTGTACAGGTATATATGGATGACTTTACAGTCTATGGGAATACATTTGAAGAAGCTTTGGAAAATTTGGAAAAAGTTCTTAAAAGATGCAAGGAAGAAAACCTTTCACTAAGCCATGAAAAATGCTTTATGATGTTTACATAAGGGATTATTTTAGGACATCACATTTCAGGAGATGGAATTAAAGTTGATAAATCTAAAGTTCAAGTCATCTCTAAATTATCAATTCCAAATTGTCAAAAGGATGTTAGAAGTTTTCTAGGATTTACAAGATACTATAGACGATTTACAGAAAATTTCACTAAAATAGCATCCCCACTCTTCAAGTTACTCAACAAGGATTGTGAATTCAATTGGAATCCTGATTGCCAGTTAGCATTTGAGACTTTAAAAGCAAGAATTTCTGAAGCACCCATCTTGAGAGGTCCAAATTGGAAACTACCTTTTCAAATTTCAATAGATGCTTCAGATACAGCTCTGGGAGTTGTATTAGGACAAAAATATTTGATTCCATATGCCATCTACTATACAAGTAAGAATTTAACTCCCATTGAGTTAAATTATACTGTAACTGATTTTTTTTTTTTAGCTGTTGTTCATGCCATCAATAAGTTCAGTCATTATATAACAGGCTATGAGACCGTTGTTCATAGAGATCACTTTGCAATTAGATACTTAATGAATAAACCTATTACTAATGCCAAAGTTACAAGATGGCTATTAATCTTAGAGGAATTCAATATTACTGTGCTAGATAGACCTGGAAAACAAAACACAGTTGTTGATTTCTTGTCTAGAATTCAAAATATCAAAGATGCCACTCCGGTTGAAGATAAGTTTCCTGATGAATATCTTTTTGTAGTGACTACTCAGATCCCTTAGTTTGCAAATATTTCCAATTACTTAGTCACTGGGAAATTGCCTTCACATTTGTTTCCTAGAGAGAAAAGAAAAATCATTCAAATAAGTGCAAGATACTCATGGATCAGTGATGAATTGTATAAAATAGGTCTAGATCTCATGTTCAGAAGATGTTTTAGGGAGGATGAAATGCCTGAGATTCTTAAGGCATGTCATGATGAATCGTGTGGTGGACACTTTGCTGACAAGAGGACAACCTATAAAATCCTTTCTTTAGGATATTATTGGCCATCCATCTTCAAAGATGCCAAAGAATATGTCAGGAGATGTGACAGTTGTTAAAGGGTAGGAAAACCTGCTCCTTCAAATGAAATTCCACTACAAATTCAGGTACTCATTGAACCTTTTGAAAAATGGGCCTTAGATTTTGTTGGACCAATTAATCCCCCATCTAAGCAAAAAGAGTATATATTGGTATGGATTGATTATGTCACTAAATGGGTAGAGGATAAAGCATTACCTTTTACTAATGAAAAAATTGTAGTTAATTTTCTTTTTGAGGACATCTTCACTCGTTTTGGTGTTCCAAGAGAAATTGTGACAGATTAGGGATCTCAATTTACATAAAAAATGGAGAGAAGTCTTGTGGAAGATTACAAGATCAAACATAGGAAATATACCCCGTACCATCCACAAGCAAATGGTCAAGTTGAATCTATAAATAACGTGATTGAAGGAATTCTCACTAAGATTGTGCATCTACATAGAAGAGATTGGGAAGAAAGGCTTCCTGAAGCCTTATGGGCTTATAGAACTACATGGAGGAACACAACAATACACACACCCTATGAACTTGTTTATGGGAAACAAGTCCTGTTCCCTATAGAGTTTCAAATCAAAACCTTCAAGATGGAAGTCCAATTGGGATTGGATTTATCAGAGGCACAGAAACATAGATTGGAGCAACTCAATGAGCTTGATGAAATCAGGCAAGATGTAGTTCAAAAAGCTAGTATAGTCCAACAGCAAAGGGCTAAATGGCATGATAAATATATCAAGAAGAAGAAGTTTCAAGTAGGAGATTGGGCACTTTTGTTCGATTCAAAATTCGAAGATTTTCAAGGGAAGTTTCAAACTCATTGGCTTGGGCCATATGAGATTGAAGAAATCTTTGATAATGGAGCAGTAAGGATAAGGGCAATAGATGGAAGGAAAATACCTCTTCTTGTGAATGCTCACCGGTTGAAGCTATATCAGAAGCCAATTTCAAGAGAGGAGTTCACTAAGATTTTCCAGAATAACTCTAAAATGAAGCTAGTGAGGAAGAATTGTTCTTCTCCACTAACTTAGCCTTTATTTTTCCTTAAAAAAATGAAAAAAATATAAAAAATAAAAATAAAAATAAATTGTATGAGTTTGAAAACCAATCATTGATTGGCATACTTATACAGAAAATACAGGGTGAAAATCAGAGATTTCTGACATCCTATATTTTCCATTTCCTTTCTGTAATAAGTAGTGACCAAAAGCTACATTCATTTGCAGTTTAGAGTCTAAAAATTCATAGTCTCATTCCATCTCATTCTGTTTTCATTTTATTTTACAGTTCTATTTCATCTCACTGTCATATTTCATTTACATTTTATTTTTACAATTTTACTCCATTTCACCCTATTTCCCATTTTATTTTACATCTCATTCCATCTCATTGTCATAACCCATTTCCATTTCATTTTTACACTCATATTCCATAAGCCATACTTCACTTTTCCTTCTTTTCACATTCTGCAGCTGATTCCATTCTGCAGCTAATCTGATTTTGCAGCTACAAATCACTTATACGATTTGGCACAAAAGTACAACTCACAAATAAATCATGATGCAGGAAATTGAAGAATCAAGTTTTAGAGACCAAACATGCTAAAAGGTACCTACGAATCAACACCAAAAGTGTTATCAAGCAAAAGGTTAAGTTCTAAAGGTAAAATGAAAAAATTATTTCAAACAGCAAGTTAAAAACATAAGGCATGTATAATATGAATAATTGTATGTCTCCTTAACGAGTCATCATTTGATTTGACTGCCACTTCATCATACCACATCTCCGCCACATCTTCCATACTCGATACCAAACGGTCCATAATAACTTCATTATACCACATCTCCGCTACACTCTCCATACTCTGTACCTAAATGGTCCCTAATAACTCCATATGTTTAATGGTCACGGCTATGATGTGACCAACTTATCCATGTCTCTCCAAACCCTCACCATCTACTTATTCCACGTAAACCCGTAGTTATTTTTCACCATACCCACAGTAAATCCATTTCATAGACCAGGAGAGTAATTTTGAAGGTTAAGAAATTTTGTGAAACATAAGCCATGGGACTCATTGTCAGGACAAAGCCAGTAGGAGAAAAATATATGGAGGGATACCCACAATTGAAGGAAATGCTGCAGAAGGCTGGATGGCTCAATTTCATTGAAAATTTTGATGGCCTCCACAAAGAGATCACAAAATATTTTTCTAGATCATTTGATGGTAAAAAGTAGAAATTGGAGACATTAAGTTTGCAGTAAAAAAATCCTACATAACAGAGGTTATAGAACTACCAAGACATGGTGAAAGATGGTTCAAAAACAAAGAATTCTATAGTGAATCATGGAAACTAATCCTTAGGAACCCATGTATGGATGTGTCTATGTTTAGAAAAGGAATTCTTATTTCAGCACTTAAAATTAAATGGAGAAGCATGCTTTTGTTATTACAAAAATTCATTACCTGTGAGGGGAGATTTGAGTGCATGTATGTCTACCATATACGTTTATTGATGAACTTTCTAGAAAATGGAGAAATCAATCTCCCCTTCTTCCTACTAAACAGTTTACGAAGGATGGCTTCAAATGTACAGAAGAAAATGGAATTCATTGACATAACCATGTACCATCATGGGTTGGTAAAGATACTGGTTGAGTATCATTTGAAAAGAATAGGAGATACTTGGGAAAATTTCTTGATAAGAAACTATTTCCAAGAGGCACCAGAATCACCTGAAGAGGGTAATGTCAGAAGGAGTAGGAGAAAGAAGATCAGTATAACCATTCAAAGCAAACTTGAGTCCTCAACGTAGAAAAATGATGAAGAGCTAGTCTCTGAAAAATTGGCAGAGATTAGGGAGAAAATCAAGCAAAAAGGGAAGATGAAAAAGAAAGCTGGTGAAACTTCTGGAAACAAACCTGAATCTTCATTAAAACAAGATGATGAAAAATTAATCTCTGAAGAATTGACAGAGATTAGGAAACAAATCAAGAGAAAAGAAAAGACAAGAAAGGAGAAAAAGGGTACAAAGGAGGAGAACATAAGTCCTCTACAACTTAGGAGGAGCTCTAGACTCCGAGGCATGGTAAAGAAAATATCTTCAAAGGGGATAGAGTTCATAAATTTAGAAGAAGAAACCTCAGTACCATCTCTTGATAATGTTCCATTTGCACACAATCCTCAAAATTTTCCTGAACAATATTTCAAAGGCAGCCCTAGCAAAAGATCCAGGATTAGACCCAGTGCAACAACAAATATATGATTATATAAAATCACTGGAGAAGAAAAGTGCCTCAATGGATCCAGAATCCTCTGTCAATCCAGAACCCTTTGTCAATCCACAAGAACCTCTAACTAACTCTCTCAAATAGGAAATCTATGAGTTAGAGATATTGAATAGACATATCAAGAAAGAAAATGAAACCTTGAGGGAACAAAGTAAATTGGATAAGGCTATTCATGATAATACAATACTGCATCAAGGGCTATCGTATAAGAAGAATAGGAAGTTGAAGAGGAAGAATAGAAGCTTGAACAGAACAATCATCAACCTTAAATACAGGCTTTTTATGAAGAAACCCAGAATGGCAGTCACTTCGAAGAAGAGCAAAAGAAGAAAATTAGATGTACTAGCAGAAGTGTCTGAGCAAATGAAATAGGAAAGAAGAATTCACATTTTTGGCAAATTTCATTAGGACATGCAATGATTTTGCAGTGGGGGTATGTTAAACCTTAGAATTACCCTCTCCTTGACAACTTTTCTCACTTCTTTCCCTTGCTTTTCCATAATATTACAGATCCCCATCAATGATAACTGATAGGTTTTGTCTTAAGGAGGGCATTAAATGGTTGAAATGTTATATTTTTTATTTTTTCTATTTGAATAAATTTTTGCAAATTAGCTATAGAACGCAGCCTATTCTGCAGCTAACTGTATATTCCGTAGCTACTTCCATGGTCTGGTAGGTTCCAGGTGTCAAATGAAGAAATCGACCACATGGGCATCTCTAGAATTGTGTCCAGATGGATTATATCCTATTCACTCAGCCTAGATTGATAAAAAAGAAAGATCAAGATCGTAGTCAAAGGTGGAGTCAAACATATGATACCCGGAAGCAATAGGACTCTTCTTCTACTCTTTCATGGTTAATCAATAAATCCAACAGTTCTGTTGCAACATTAACTCAGATCAACCACCTGTCTTAACGATTCTGTTGCAAACATCTCGCTCGAATTCAAGTCACCTATAGCTGATCAGATATTTATGCAATTCTGTTGTACTATGTATAGGCCACCTCTAACTAGTTTTCCTCAAAGACAATTATGATTATTTCCTTTTAAATACTAGTTGTATAGAACCGAGGGGGGTTCAAAGAATTTGATGTATTAAGTTCAGGCTTTCAGCTCTGTTTTTTGGGACTTCATTGCTGTCTATAATATAAACTCATGTGTTGACCAATGATCGTTTAAAAAGAGCATTTTTAGTTAGTTAGCAGCTCAACCCAGTCAGTTGCAGAGGGCCCCTACAATGAAGGAGGTTTTCTTTCCATTCGTTTTCCATCCAGTTTTAATCTCACCATTTTCTTTTAGTAGTATTTCTAACTTAGGTTGATTTCTTTTAGTTTGATCAATTGCATAATGTTAAAGCTCAATTGTGCAGTCTTGTTTAGTTGATTTCATTCTCTGTATTTATTTCAACATGCATTACAACTTCACCTTTTAATTTTAAGAATTAGATTCATGACTTAGGATTAATGACAAGATAGGACAAATGCTCTATTTTGCCTTCCTTTAAATTAGATTTTGACTAGTTTTAGCTCTTGGTTCACCATTAGGAAGTTTTAGATTCAGTATCTCATAGTTCAGATTGTACATCATTTGGAATCAAAGAACAAAAACCCCCAAAACAATATAAAAATACAAAACAAGGAAGTAAGAAGGGTTAACTAAGCATGTATAGTGCACTACACTTCATGAGCTTACAAACCTTGGTTGATAATTTATGCAAGCAATTTAGGACACTAAATTGACTAAACAATGGGTTTTAAAAAACAAGCTGAATGAGCAGGGTCAAGTAATTAGGAGCAAAGCTTGATTGGTCTACAAAGGGTATCACCAGAAGGGGTATGCCCAAATAGAAGGGGTAGATTTTGAGGAAACATTTGCACCAATAGAAAGACTAGAAGCTATCAAAATATTTATTTCTCTTACCTGCCATAAAAAGATCAAGGTATATCATATGGATGTGAAGTCTTCATTTCTTAATGGAGATTTGGAAGAAGAAGTTTACATTGAGCGACCATAAGGATTTATAGGATTTATACTCACCACAAATGAAGGATTTGTATGCAAATTAAAAAAAGGCTCTATATTGACTGAAATAGGCTCCTAGAGCTTGGTACGAAAGGCTGGATAAATAACTTCAACAACAAGGATTTAAGAAAGGCACAATTAACAACAATTTATAATTAAAGTATGAAGGCGACCATCTACTAATTACAGTAGTGTATGTGGACGATATAATGTTTGGTAGTGACATGAACAATTGGGGCATCAATTTGCAAAATGTATGCAGACAGAGTTTGAAATGTCCATGACTAGAGAGTTTTACTTCTTCTTGGGTTTGCAAATCGCTCAATATCCACAAGGAGCATTTATACTTGAATCCAAATATCTGAAGGAAAATTTGAAGAACTTTGGGTTGGAAAATTTCAAGCCAGTGAGCACACCTATGACTACATAATGAAAATTATGAAAAGAAGATGAGACACCACTGGTAAGTCATACTGAATACAATCCGTTATATGAATATTTTTGTATCTTACAACTTGAAGGCTAGACATCATGCAAGCTGTGGGTCTTGTGGCCAGATTTCAAGCCTTCCCGCGTGAAATTCATATTGTTGCCGTCAAAAGGATTTTCAAATATATTCAAGGAACAACCGAATATGGAATTTGGTATGCTAAGAGTAAATAATTTAAGATGAAGGCCTACACTGATGCATATTAGGTTGGCAGTATTGATTTTAGGAAAAACACATCTAGTGCAACTTTCTTCTTGGGGAAATGGTTGGTGTCATGGGTCAACAAGAAATAAGCCTCCATTTCTTTATCGACTACTAAAGCATAGTATATTGCCATTGCTACCTATTGCACATAGATTCTATGGATGAAACAAACATTAAATATATTCAGGTAGAGCTGAATGATCGTATTCCAATTATGTGTGATAATACAAGTGCCATCAACATCTCCAAAAAACCAGTCATGCATTCAAGGACTAAGCATATTCCTATTAAGTTCCATTTCTTGAGGGAACTAGTTGCAACCAATATTGTCAGACTTGAATTCGTGGCCACTAAAGATCAACTTGCATATATGTTTACTAAGCCACTGACAAGAGAACCCTTTGAATATCTCAGGCAACATATATGAGTTGTGACTCCTCCTTCCAAATGACTTCATTTTGGTAGGCATTGGGAGCTACTAATCATGTGGGATACATGGAAGAGTAAGATGCAATGGTTTAGGGGGAGTATTCAAGAATTAGTCTTTGCCATTGATGGAAAAGGGGAGAACATTACCAAGGGAATTGGAGAATACCATGCCTAGCTTTAGGGGAAGCTTATTAAGAAAAGGCCACGCCTAAATTCAGGGGGAACTTAATTAGAAAGACCATGCCTAGCTTCAGGGGGAGATTAATTAGAAAATACCATGGCTAGCTTCAGGGGGATATTATGGTGTTACCATCGAAGTCAAAGGGGCAGATTGTTGGACAATTGGAAGTGTCTGGATGGCTAGTGGTTGTGATAGTGTTGGAATTGATGTCAACCAGGATCAACATGGTGATTGGGATTCCAGGAGGAATCCCATGGTAGCTGCAGGCTTCTGGTAGAGAATCATCATAGTAGTAGGCTTATTGAAAATCCATAAAATGATGACTACTATGGTGATTGGTAGTCCAAGCTCAGGAGGAATCCTATGATGGTTTCAGGCTTCATGTAGAGAATCATCACAGTAGCAGGTTTAGTGGAGAAACCATAAAATGATGACTATGATGGTTGGGAGTTCAAGATTCTAGGCACAAGAAGAAGAGTCAAGTAGCAAAGAATGGAAGAGAGTTTTCAGCCATTTTATAAGTAGCATATGGGCTCAAAGCCTACAATGAACCCTCTCCACTAGAAATTTCTATGAAAGAGATTTCCAATGGTGTGTGGAAGTCAAAAATAGACTCCTAGATCAAAAGTTATGGTTTGTGGAAGTTCAGGGACTTGAAGTCCTAAGAAGGTTGAAATATCAAAGGCCAGAGCACATCGAGACCAAATATTGGAACCCTGAAGCATAGGGCCATGGGAGCATCGGGATATCATAGATCAGAGAATATCCAGACATTAGTGCATGCCATATTAGGATATCAGAGGCTGGAGTCCATCAGCATATCAGAGGTCATCAACATATCGGAGGTCAATGCATATCAAAATATCATAACTTCTTATGATATGTATTTTGAGAAGTTACGAGATTCAGTGCTGCTTGTTATCACCAAAAAATTGATCATCTAGCCTAATTTACTAGATGGATCGAAGTACACCATGTGAAGCCAATTTTACCATATTAAAATTGCTTTCACTGTGAGAAATTACTTAATAAACCACCTTTGTTAAGTAATTTATAATTAAACCCATGAAGAATAATTAAATAAATCACTATTTAGTTGATTTCTTCTAGGAATTAATTAATTAAATCATTAATTAATTAATATTCCTTGTCATATTTGACCCAGCTATAAAAAATAAATAGATAAATCATTAATTATCTTATTTTCTCTAAGAATAACTAATTAATCACTAATTAATTATTATTCTTTGTCAAGGTTTGACTAAATCCCTTAGGAGTAATTAGATAAATCATTATTTGTTTATTATTCCTTAACCAATTTCTTGAGATTGATAAATAAATAATTATTTTATTTATTATTTCTAAATAAAAGTTTAAATACTTTTTCCTCCTAACCAAATATAATAAAACATTCTAAGTGGTTATTCCAAGAATGGGGTTAATAATATTTTATTATTGCTCATTATTCGAGCATAACTTAATATTTTGTTATAAATAGAAGAGTTTTCCATTCATTATTACTTTTGATTATTTTCATTGTTGCACTCACTGTTGTAACTCTGATTATTTTCATTGTCTCTCACCACTTTTCTTCCATTTGAGTTCCCATTGAGCTCAAACATTTTATTTACTGGGTTTACCCATTATAGAGGAGAGAGACTCCACATGAGCTGAGGACGTTTGAGGATAGCCAAGAACCCATCCCATAGAGGGGGACTGGTAATATTTATTTGTTCCCTTCATAGGCATTATAATAAAATCCCTTCTTTGTATATATGGTTTCCATTGGATGATTGAAGTTATTACTATTTCTTTTTGCTGTTTAACTATGAATGTGGCATAGATCAGGACTTTGACAGGTTTTGTTTCTGTCAGTTGCTGCAGATCTATGCTGTTTAGTAGCCATTTATATTTTTGAGACTGTTAAATAGTTGCTAGATATTGTAGATCCATAACAACTGATAGAAACAAAACTTGACAAAGTCCTGATCTATGCCACATTCATTGTTAAACAACAAAAATAAACAGTAATAACTCCAATCATCCAATGGAGCCCAGATATACAAAGAATATATTTTATTATAACACCTGTGAAGGGAACAAATAAATGTTACCAGTCCCCCTCTATGGGATGGGTTCTTGGCTATCCTCAAATGTCTTCAACCTGTGTAGAGTCTCTCTCCTCTATAATGTGTAAACCCAACAAATAAAATGTTTGAGCTCAATGGGAACTCAAATGGAAGAAAAGTGGCATGCGACAATCAAAATAATCAGAGTTACAACAGTGAGTGCAACAATAAAACTAATCAAAAGTGAATAATGAATGGAAAACCCTTCTATTTATAACAAAATATTAAGTCATCATCGAATAATGAACAATAATAAAATATTATTAACCCCATTCTTGGAATAACCACTTGGAATATTTTATTATATTTGGTTAGGAGGGAAAAAGTATTTAACTTTTATTTAGAAATAATAAATAAATAAATGATTTATTATCATCTCAAGAAAATTGGGTTATAGGAATAATAAAAAAATAATGATTTATTTAATTATTCCTAAGGGATTTAGTTAACACATGACAAAGAATAATAATTAATTAGTGATTAGTTAATTATTCTTAGAGAAAAATAAGATAATTAATGGTTTATCTGTTAATTTTTCATAACTGGGTCAAATATGACAAGGAATATTAATTAATTAATGGTTTAATTAATTGTTCCTAGAAGAAAATCAAATAAATAGTGATTTATTTAATTATTCTTCATGGGTTTAATTATAAATTACTTAACAAAGGTGGTTTATTAAGTAATTTCTCACAGTGAAAGAAATTTTACTATGGTAAAATTGGCTTTACATGGTGTACTTCGATCCATCTAGCAAATTAAGCTAGATGATCAATTTTTTGTTGATGACACTGTCGATATTGTTAAAGAACAGAGGGATGTAGAGCATAATTAACAAAGGACCTTGTTGCAAAACTAAGGCTATTTGAGACTATTTATCTCTCCTCTGGTAGGACGAATGGTGACATGTCAATGGCTACATGAGACTGAAGTGGATAGTGATGTCAACATGACGTGATAATATGATGGACACGTGGCATCCTGGTTTTCCATTTTCAGTGTCCCAATGGGGCAAAACAAATTGACATGTGTCACCTCTCAGGAGTCACCACATGTAGAAGTGACATCAACATATCAGAGGTCAGTATGTCAGAGGATGAGGACATTGTAACTCCTGTGTAAATGGAAGTTGAGAAGTTACAATAAAGGGGGCTCCGATATTAGCTGGCACATGGTCGTATGGAGCTCAAAGGAATCAAGGTCTAAACAGAGGGAGCTAAGACACAATCAAAACTTTTCTGAAGTTACGATACAAAGGGGCTCTGATATAATGCTAAGCTGACAGTCACAGGCCCGATCTTATGAGAAGGAAAACGCCCAGGGAGCTAGGCACAAAGGGAGCTAAGGATATCGCGGTTGTGTAATATCGTAACATTTCGTTTGTTTAATTTATGATATGACAGGGTTTAGATGAAACAAGTACAATGAGTTTAATAAATAGATGGATGGGTCAGCAACTGAAGATTAAATGTAGATCGATGGAGTTGGTTTATGAAGTTAGATAGATTTGCAGAAGGAGCTGAGACAAGGCAACAAGGACAACGTTTAATAGAGGAGAACTGAAGGAATGGAGAAAGAAATCGGATGATTCACATGCACGTCTGGTAGATTTAAATGAGGAACAAAGTGGCCATTCCTAGGTGCGGTTAAGCTCCATGGAGAAATAAATAAGCATGGGAGTCATGGTATAGTGTGCATTTCACATGAGATTAAATTCTCAGAATGGAGGTTTACGCAGGGAGTCAATGAAGAACTCGAAAGCCCATTTCTGTGTTTAATGCCATAACAGAGTTCAACCAGCAGATGCAAGAACAATAGGAGGACCCATGCTGAAGTACACTTGGGTAGTATGGAAACAGGCGACAAATACAACATTGTGCAGTGTGCATCAAATCAAAACCATCGATTGCCATTGAGAAAAGTGGGGAGAAGATCATATTGTTGAAGTGATAAGCAACGAGAGTAGAGATAGCTATGTTACCAGACATGATGCTTGAGCAGTGAGAGTTCCGAGAGAAGGAAGAATGTTGAGGATATGTTAATGTGAGCAACGAGTAAAGAGAAACTGCATGAGACCAAAGGGAGTATGTGGAACAACAATGTACTGAGAGAAGAAGGTGTTTCTGCAACCAACTATATTGGCATTTTCTCTAGAAATGTATATGCTTCTGTTTTCAATTTGAAATTTGTATGAAATAGTAGAACAATGGCAAGAGCAGGTTGGTGCCTGCATTCAGAAGGGGTTGGTACCTCTTGTCAAATTGGTGCTTTCTAATCTAAGGGGACAAGTGCCTCCTTTGAGTGGGTGCTAAAAAAAAAATGATGTAATTAAGTAGGTGCTTAATTTACATCATAAACAAACAACAATTTTATGGTTTTTTCCCTCTGGGTTTCCATGTGAAAACAATGATGTCAAATGTGTGTGCTTCTCATGTGATTGGTTGTATGAACATGAATGCTTAAACTTGTTTCTCACTTTCTTTATGAATGCATTCTCTCATAAGTAACATAATATAAAAAGGGACTATAAGCATTCTGAAAAATAATTAAGAATCTCACTATTACTGATTCACCCCCCCTCTTAGTAATTCCTTATTCAAATAGACTTTACAATTTTCTTTTATGCTTCTTGTATTAGATAACCTTGTGCTCGTTTTGAAGATTTCAATTGATGTAAGTGAGTATAATGCTTACTATATCCATTGGAAAAAGAGGTGGAGACTTCTTTGTTATTTTATGTCTCCATTAAAAAAATATTAATTTCCTCATTTGATGATGTGAAATCCTTCGATACCTTAACTAATTTTTATTTTTTATTTTTAATATTGTATTCTCATTTGACAATTTCTTTAGTTGATTACAATATCTAGAAAAACTAGATTCTTTGCTCACAAGATATCTACAAGGTACACTTGAAATTGACTTGCAGTTTTCTCTTTCCGAGATTATTTGGAGCACTTGTAGTGTCTTGTCATTGTGATTAATATTTTCAACATTTTGATTTTTAGAAGTGCATGGAAATGTGTATGCGATGTAGATATTGGTACATGCATAAGTTACAAGACTTTGGAGTAAGTCTTTGATGAATATAATCTCAAGAAATTATCTTTTGTTTCTATATTCCAAATATATATGTTAACATCAAATAGTTCACATATCCATTGTATTGCAAAACCTTTTCCCTCTATATGTCCATATGCATATGGCATTGATAATTTTACAATATAATCTTGCCAATCATTGATACATTGCTCTTGTTCAATGTTTATAACATTCATGTGTTGTTTTAAGCAATTGGTAGCTCTATTTTCATTTCAAATGAAACAAATGAAAAAAAAATGTGCAATTATTTTTCTCATATTAGACATATCAAACCATGGTTCAACTTTGTAAATAGATTCAAACAAAGAGTCATGGAAGTAATTGAAATTTTATCGATAGATCAAGAAGCCTTGTTCAAATAAGAATTTCTTAATTGACAATATGTCAAAGTGTCCAAGTGAGAATTGGTATGGACAAATACAAGAGCCAATCACTTTATCTATTGAAGCTATACTATATACTGTGCTATGTAACAAGAGTGGTTCAAAATGTCCACATGTAGGATTTTGGTTATGCAACAAAATATTATATTGATGGCCATCATTGTTTGAATTGAACCATATATATACTTGGCCATTTGTAAATAAACAAATATTGATTGGGACTGCCAACCATTTGGAGAACCATCTTATACAAAACACATCCCCCCATAAGATAATTGTAGATGGCACACAAATAGATGAAGGTGTAGAAAATTATTCCAAATATTGAATATATTCAGGAGTCAATTTTGTATGAAATGAATGCAAAGCAACATCATGTCCATGAGATAAGCAATGTCGAAAGTGGTTTACATTTCCATGTCGCATCTCAGTTGAAGTATAACGAAAGTGAAGAAGAACAATGAATGAGTCAAATAAACATTCACCAGGATAATAGAAGAAATGCTCTAATCAATGTAAATTGAATCCAATATCTTGTGATCAATTTCTTATAGTTTTGATCCTTTCAATGCAAAATTATATTTCATTGCCATGAAGTATATTGAGACAATGTGACATATTGTCAAAATGTGACAATGATTTATAGCATTAAGAACATGAGTTGCATTGAATTTTCAATTACAAGGTATCATATCAGAACATTTTTATATCTCTTATATACTATGTAGTCTACGTTGCCTCTGCAACTATTTTTTTTCCTGGTTTTTGTTTGACAATACTTCAAAAATGAGTACCTAGCACTATGACAAAGGAGTAGACAAACGGGCATAAGGAACCTCGAAGATTTCATTCTTTGCAATCAAAATATAATTTAAAACTAAAGATATTTATATAATTTAAAACTAAATATATTTATATAATTTAAAACAATACCAATAAAAGCACTATTATCGTTCTGACAAATTTCAAAACACAATATTTAATTTGTAAAATTCCATTAAAAACTTTGACAATACTGTAAATTCTTTTCAAAATGTATAAATCAACTAAAATTCTTGTAAATTCTTTTGAAAATGTATAAATAAAATAGAATCCAAACATTAGTTTGAAAAACCATTTGCAATATAGCTTTTTATAATAAACAAATTTAACTTAAAATAACAAGCATAAAACTACTTAAAACAATAATCATATTCAAAAGTTTGTTGAAATAATAAACATACTCAAATTGTTATTACCATAAAGATATCAATTTCACCCTGTCTAAGTTACTAATCTACCATTGCATTATAAAGACATTATGCTATGAAATAAAATGTAAAGTATTTAGGTGCCTAGTAATGAGCCCTAAAAATGGGTAACTTATTGGGCTCATTTTGCCTATTATTCTCGATTAATCCACCATTCTTCATAGTTTATGCATGCTTTTAAGTATATTTGTGTTAATTGAATGAATGAGAATAGTCACTTGACCATGAAGTCTAATACGTGATTATTGCAGATTTTTGGACATATTTTGGACCAAGGTCAAGCATTTATGAGCCAGTTGACAGCCAAATACGAGGGAACAAGGATGAGGATTAGTAGTGAAGGGTGTCTCCTGCACTAATTGGTCCCTTCTTCGAGTTCTCCACCATCAGCTCGGAGTTTAGCAGCCCACCAAAGATGATTTCCAAGGGCAGCCGAGCAACTTTTGAGAAGTGGCTGATTACTTGCAGTTTTGAGCAGCTGAGTCCCTTGAGTTAAGGAGGGTTGTTGGAGGTCCTTGTGGTGCATAAGTAGGAAGGCTTCTAGCCTTGGTAGTTTAGCTCTTGAACAATTGTATTCTCGCACTTTAGTGCTGCTCTGCCTTTCAACTCATTTTCGAGCTTTTGCTGGAAACATTTTTGTGACATGGTTATTTTTTGAGTAATGGAGATCAGTTTCACTTTGCATAAGCTCTGAGCTTCTTTTAGGAGGTTGTAGCTCTTGGGGTTGGGCCCAACCCAAGTGCTAGTACGTCCTTTTGTGTACTTTTATATGTTTTTGCTGCTTTCCTAGAATAATTTCTGCTACTTAGATTAAAATCTTGCTTGGTTACTTAGGTCGTTTGTGATGATTGAGATAGTTTTTCATGCTTCAAGCTGATTTGATAGTTTGGTAAAGGAAAATACCTGCAAAAAGGCAATCAAGCAACCCTCGATCTCATATCCCCCTCCTTGGGACCATGAGCTGAGACCAAGGCATACTTGCTGCCACAAAAACACTATTTTTGCATTTTCATGCAATTGCTAGTGTTAGATTTTTAGTTAGGAAAGTTGATACCAGTTGTGATTACATACTTAGATCTATTCTTGCTTGGTTTTCATAGTTATTTTACATGATTTTCTGCCAATAAACTTCTGTCCATCATGATTTCTGGTATTTAGGTCAAATTAGGTCAAAATAGCTAGACCTTTTGTTTTCCTAGTCTTCGTTCGATCAGTTTTGGAAAATAACGTGCAGAACACCTGTGATACCTCCCTGCCTACCCTTCCTCCATTAATAAAACCTGCTCCATCCCCTAACTCACATTCTTGCCCTTCATTTGCCACATTTTCTCACTTTGCCCTAATTTCTACATTCTTGTGCATCATTGCTCCCTCCATCCTTGAACAAATCTAATCACCTTAATCACTCCTTAGCCTCATTCACTAGGTCCTAGACCCCTTAACATCCTCATCCAACCTCAATTTCCACTTTTCCACCGTTTTTCCACCATCAACCCTCCAAAATCCTCTTTTGGAACATCCTGTAGAACATCCCGTAGAACACCTACATACTTCCTGTAGAAGATCACGTGAGCAGTTTTTCGAGATCTGATCACTGTGAAACTCTTTGGAAGGGTTCTAGGGACCCCTTAGGCCCTCTTTTCACCTTCCCAACCTCCTGTAATCGCCTACCCCATTTCCTTTCGCCAATCAACCTCTGCACAGTAAAAAACAGTTAAAGCACATGCATAATAATTCTACAAGATTACTCAAAAATACAAAAAAGATGTTCCTTCTCAGATTTTGCTTTAGAAGTAGCTTAGTCACATGCACTTTACCTTTCCAAGAGTCAATGACATCCATTTCTGCAGCTTTCATCCCTTTTCTTGCACCAGTAGGGTAGTCGGTAAAACTAGGGTTTGCATTTCCTTTCAGCTTTCCGCTCCTTTCTGCAAGTAGATTAGCTTCTTTTGAGTTAGCTTTCGTCCATCACAGTTAAAAGATTCTTCTAAGAGATCATAGAAGTTGGCTTAAGCTCCTAGCAGACTTGTGCCAGCTGATCAAGGGACAGCCTACGGCAAGAGCTAGTACTTGCGCATATAGCATCATTGTTTCCAAGTTTTTTACAAACTACCGAGTTCATAAAAGTAAAGAAGGGAGTCCTAGGAGTTGCAACATTATTGCTGCAATACTGGAGCCCACCACCTAGCATAATGTAGTATTTGTTTTTTAAAACTTGGTCATCAAGAGGTTGATATGCCTAGAATGAGAGTACATGAGAACCATAGTGCCTTCAAAAATAGGATTATTTACATTATTAATAATATAATTTATAGTATTGTAGCCATCAATTTATTCAAGCTACGTTAGTATTTATAGCACTGTAGCCATCAATTTATGCAAGGTACATAGGGCTTGAGTACAAAGACAAAGTAACATTGTATTCAATGCTACTAGAGCATATATGTGTGTGTGTGTGTGTGTGTTTTTAATCTATTTTGTGCAAATAAAAATGACCAAAGGTGGACAATGTGGCTTTTTATCATATTGTTTGCTAAGCATTGAAATCAATATCTACTATGCCGTAAATAACAAATAACATTCTAGTCAAACATGGCTAAAGAAATTGCAAATAAAAAATAATCACTCAATTGTAATCATAGTACTATAAATCCATTAAATTGCATATAAAGGTGGGCAATGTGAATTTGTATCACATTGTTTGCTAGCCATTGAAAGCATTATCTACTATGTCATAAATAACAAATAACATTCTAGTCATATATGACTACAAAAATTGCAAATAAAAAACATTACTCAAATGTAATCATAGTACTATAATTACATTAAATTGCATATGTACTTTAATAAATGTGTCAATTTGAGCAAAATATATTGCACCAAAATTGACTAGAAAATACAATAATTTAAGATTCTATAGCTGCTGATCTTGGAATAAAGATTCCAAGTAGAGATACACAGAAGAAATGAGATTTAGAGGTGCATGTAATATTCAGTAATTTTAGCATTATAATTCATGAAAATTATTTCTCACATGACACCTAGTGAATCAACAAATCTATCATTTAAATCACACTAAAAAAAATTGTTGCATTTTGGCCTTTGACAATTATTCATTGCTCTTTATATTTGTACAAAGATATTGCATGCAAGAGCACCAACATTTGCACGAATTTAAACTGCAACTAATCCACTTATCATAGAAATTGCATTTAAAACGCTCATTGTTTTTCTTCTTCTCTGTTTATTTGCAAAATCAAATTTCTAATTATTGGTCCCCTCCTCTTCCATAAGATGTTGTAATGATTTTGATAGTTGCACAACTACACACTCGATGACTCAGAATTATTCACAATCACACAACACCGTTTTTTAAAATATTCCAACCAAACCAATAGACAACACTTGAACCTAGTATATCATCAAGTCAAATAATGACTTAGCAATCTAAATTATATCACTCTCTAAAGATATTTTAGTATCAACTACAATAAATAATACCAAGAAAAAATGTTCTAAAAAATAATTCCATTAGTTGATGATGTTCAAATGTAAACATATTAGTCATTGTACTTCAAGTCATACCAAACATCAATTGACCAAAAATTCAAATCTAAGTATCTTAAAAATATTTGAAAAAACTTATAATTGTCTTTAAGTGTTTAGACATTAATTGCTATTAATTACCACAATTGCAAATAACAAAGGTTGTAAGGTTTTTTAATTCCTTATAGTTCACATTTGTCTTTTATTGTTTTTCACTTGTTTTAAAAAAAGAATGCACATCATTGATACATACAAACATTAATACTATTCCATAATTCAAATTCAAAAAAAGGTATAACTTTCCACCTAGACATAATTTTTTTTTGCCAAGGTAAAATCGTAATGTTTCATTAATATTGAAAAATTACATATAATATATGCTTGATAGCATATGCATTACTTGTTGTTTTGGGGTATGTCAAGAATATTCACAATCCCATTCCTGTGAATGTATGTAACAAAAAACAAAAAATCACCACGCAGGATGATATTGTATAGAGTTTTAATATATATACACCTCGCAGGGTGATGTGCATAAATAAAACTAAAATATCTACATCATCATATGTAGCCGAAAGTCATAAAAAAAATTAGGTGCCATCCACCTGATGATATGTCTGATCTATGTATGGTTTATGATAGTACTGGTACTGTGTAGTACCCTTCTGTTCATAGATTATCCACTATCCTCTTGGCAGGTGCGTGGCCTCCTTGTAAAGGCCATCAGCATTGTCGTTATGTTCCTTGTAAATATGATGAACAAAAATGGAGTTAAAAAGAGATTTAAAATGCTTCACTTCATCCAGAATGTTTATAAGTGTGTGTGCATGGCATCTTGTAGTATTGTTGAACTAATTTATAATAGTTTTTGAGTCACCAAAAATCTGAATGTCTCTGTAATCATGGCTAAGAGCAAAATTTAATAGGTGACGAAGAGTGATCAATTCCAGAAAATTATTTGTTCCTTGACCCAAGCCCAGCTTGACTCTGAAGAAATGTTGTTCAGTGAGGTAGAGAAGGAAGCCCCCTCGCACCCCTGTTGTTGGGCTGCTTCGTCAAAAAATGACCATGGTGTGGAGAGGTCTACCAGTTTAGGAGCAATAGTTATGTGTGGACGAGGCAGAGTATATTCTGGTAGCTAAAGGTAGGATGATACAATTTTTGTTGTGATGCTCTGCCACCTGATCATACTGTTCTCAAAAGTCATTTTATTTCTTGCCAGCCATATAGCCAAGCAAATAATCAAGGGAAGGCATGGAAGGTTGGTTCTTGCATGTGCGCTGTTCTAGGTTTCCCAAGCTACTAATATACTATCTCCTTTCCATTCTCCCGTGAAACGTATCTTAGCAACAATAGTGCTCCATATTTGTTTAGTTGTATTGCAATTTAGGAACAGTTGCTCAGTCGATTATGAGTTTTGTTTACATAGAATGCACCAATGGGGTCCATATATGGATCTATGTGTGAGAGTGTCCTCGGTGGGTAATTTTTTACAAAGAATGCACCAAAAGAAAAGTCTGGTTCGGGGAGGATTTTTCATCTTCCATATGCTGTGCCACCATCTTTGCAATTGATCAGGTTTTTTGTCTTGTAGTAGACACAGATAACCTTCCTTCGGTGAGTAGATTCTAGATTCTGCCATGCACTACATGAGTTCATCCGGTCCATCCTTGATATATATGTGTGCCTTAGTCAATGCAGAAGTATAATTGTTCTAGGTAAGGTGCCATTGAGGAGGAAGCTTTAGTTATGTAGCAGATTTCCATGCTTGAACAAACGCAGAGGTATTTTCCTGATTTGCGATTTGAGCAATTACCCTGATGTCATGTTGATTTAAGTGTAGAGTAAGTTCTCTTGGGAGCTGACATCTACCTCTCCCCCAATCCAGGGATCCTGGCCAATGCGCACTCTAGTGCCTGCATTTATCCTCCATGCCAGGTGGCTACAAATGAGTGGGAGAGAGTGAAGAAGAGCTTTCCAAATCGAGGATATGCCCGTCCTTTTCCATTGCGACATCCTTATCCAGTCCATAATTTGGTATGGCCAAATATATTTGTGATAAGAGATGGAAGTCCATAGATTATGCTTGGTTAGAAGGGTCCAACCCATTTTTGCAGCCAACGCTTGTGCAAATAGGGTTAGATCTTTGAGTCCCCATCCTACCTATTTTTTGGGCAAAGTAATCTTGTTCCAACTTATTCATGCGAATACTCTTCTGTCCTGAGAGCCGTTCCATAGATATATGCAACAAATCTGTTTGAGACGAGCCAATATACTTCTGGGGATCCATGCTAATGCCATCCAGAATACTGGAGTAGCTTCCAAGACAGATTTGATTAGCACCAGTCTGCTAGCTCTGGAAAAGAAATGGTGGCACCAGTTTGTAATTCTTTTCTCTAATTTGATAGCCAACCAGTTCCAATCTGCAATCTTTTGGCTCAGGGGGTTGATCCAGAACCCTAAGTATTTGAAGCCTTGTTCAAGAGGACGAGGGCTATAAGGAAAATGTTGAGTTGCAAAGGTGGATTCCTATGCAGAGGCATGAGCCATAGTGATTGTGGACTTTGCATGATTTTCCAACATACCAGTGGCCCTATAGAAGATGGCAAGGATCTTATCAAAAGCTATCGATTCTCGAATGCTTCCATCCAAAAATATCAAAACATCGTCCATGAAAAGGAGATGGGTGAGGTAGCACTGATCATTGATCTTCAACCCAAATAATCTGCCACTTTTCTTTTCATGATAGATTAGCCGACTCAGACTTTCCATGATAATCAGGAAGGGGAGGGGGGAAAGAGGGGATCCTTGCTTGAGTCCTCTTTCAACATGGAAAAAAGGAGTGGCAGAGCCATTAATAAGGATACTGAATGTTGGCGTGGAAATGTAGGCCATGATCTAGGTGGTGAATAGGTGCAGGAAACCCAAGTGAATAAGGAGCATTTTGATGTAAAGCTAGCTAACCTGTCTAAGGATTTTGCCAGATTGATCTTGAGGATGATCCCTTTGTGTCTCCTGGATCGAATTGAGTGAATCGCTTCTTGTGTAGTGCTAATGGCTTCATGGATATGTCAGTCTTCCAGGAAGGCAAAATGTTAAGGTAAGATGTGATGAGATAGGATAGGTATAATAAGATTTGCAATGATCTTGGAAATAATTTTGTAGAGGCAGTTAAAGAGTGAGATGGGGTGGAAGTCATTGAAGGATGAGGGGGAATCAGATTTGGGGATGAGGGCAATGAATGTAGAATTGATGGCGTTGTACGATTTTCTAGAAGTTCGACATTCCTCCACAACCTGGAGAAGGTCATGTGCCAAAAGATCATAGAAAGCTAGGTAGAACTCAATCGTCCACCCATCTGGACCCAGGATTTTGTCTTTTTTGAACCACTTTAAGGTCCATTTAAGTTCCTCAAGTGTGACCGGTGAGTTGAGCTCTAGCGCTTGTTCCTCCCCTACATATCTAGGAAAATAACCTGCCACTTGAATGATATGAGTGAGATTGGATTCTTGAGGGGATCTGAAAAGATTCTGAAAGTGAGAGGTGCCTAACAGAGATAGCTTTTTGAAAGTGTCAGCCACCCCTCCATCTGGGAGAGGCATTTTCCATATTGTATTTGCTATCTTCCTTCCTTTTGAAAAATTCTGATAGAACTTTGTGTTATCATCTCCGACCTGTAACCATATTGCACTACTCTTCAGTGTCCATGTTTCTTCTCTTTCCTTCAGTATATTATCTCTTTGTTTTTCGAGCTCAATCAGATTAGATTTCTCATTTGTAGAAGCAAAACCCTTGTTGCTGTCATCCAAAAGTTTTTTCAGCTCTGCTTCAATAGCTGTTATGGTCTGATCGTCCTTTGATTTTTTCTCCTTTTCCCAAGTGATGGATAAGTGTTTTAGCCGAGATAGTTTATGGTAGAAACCTTCGGCCATAGTTCTGTGACTGGAGATGGGATGGGAAGTCCAATAGTCCGTGACCAACTTGGAATATCTCGGATCTTGGAGCCAAATGTGATTAAATTTGAAAGGAGACTTTGTCTTGGATTCAGGTCTAAGAATTTCCAAATAGATAGGTGAGTGGTTTGATATTCCCCCAGACCCAACCCATTGTCTGTATCTATTTAGCTCCTGAAGCAAAGGCACTTTAATTAGGAAACGATCAAGCCTTCTAGCCAGAGCTGCATCCCCAACTCTTCGATTTCTCCAGGTGGGCAAAGGCTTGATCATGGGGACATCAGTGAGATTGTGCTGATCCACGATGTCCCTGAAGAAATTTGATAGTGGGTCAACTTGGTATTGTGATCCCCAGGATTCCCAAAAACCTAGGGAGAAGATAAGGTCACCTCCTATAATCACCTGATCCGCCGAAGTGATTTCACTATTTAGGAAGTGCTGCCAAAATTCCTCTCTCCGCTGACAGGGGCCATAAACATTGATGATTCTGATGGACAAACCAAGATCGGCCGAGAATAGATCTAGTCTAATGAAACCCACTCCTCCCCAAGAGACTGATACATTTATGGAGCGAGGGTCCAATCCAATGGCTTACCCCCCGATCTACCCACAACATCCATAGAGAGGAAATGCCAACCAAGTTTAATGGCAGCTAGGGTTAGATTGATAGATTCAGCATTTCCTAGGGTTTCTTGCAACATGATAATATCGACGGGTTCATTCTCAAATAACCTCTGCAGGGCTAGTTTTTTGGAGGCACTAGCCATGCCTCTGCAGTTAAAGGAGAGGCATTTCATGGTGGAACCCTCCCAGGGGTGTTCATTACTCTAAGAACCCTTTCCATAGTGGAATTTTTACCAGAGACTACTTCTGCCCCGACCTTCAGAATATCTTTGGAAAGATTAGATTTATGGCCTCAGGTCACTTGAGTGATTGACCCTTGGAAGGTGAGACCGAGACCAGTCTGGTGGCTGGTGTCCGGGATGAAACAAGAACGAAGGTTGTATGTGTGGGGCAAAGCAAGATGGTTCAAATCCTATGGCAGTGGGGAGGGTGGAGGGGAGGGAAGGGATGGGGCGGTGGTGGAGATGAGGGGCTGAGGTAGGGAAACCTCACATGAAATTGTAGGTGACTTAATCAATGCTAATGACGAATCTAAAGATGCACAACAAGCATATGCAATAGAAGTAAAATGAGAGATAGGGGATGTAGAGAGAGGTGTACCCACTTTTCTTGTGGCCTCTACAACAACAACAACGCTAGCATGGGTCAGTGGAGGTGATGGCGTTTTGTAATGATCTTCTTCAGACTTAGAGGATTCACCATGATTATGTTCTTTGTGAGCCGATACCGGGGTGCTGACCTGTTTGGTTTTTGTTGCTTTTCCTTTTTGTGGCATAGGTGAGCTATGGGGTTCAACTATTTTCATGAGCATAAGGCAGTCCTTGTAGATATGCCCTACCTTATGGCACCTCCTACATCAAAAAGGAATCCCTTCATAGTCCAAAATCTGAACTCTGGTATAATGCCGCCATTTGAGAGTAATTTTCTCTTCCAGAACCTCCCTCGTATCCAAATGTACCAGAATTCTAGCCAATGCTCTATTCTTTATCTACACATAGGTCTTGTTGTAATCTAGATATGTCCCAAGGGCGTTCTCGATCCTTACAAATACATCTTCGAACCAATATTGGAGAGGTAAACTTGGTAATCGCACCCATATGGGGCCGACACCTATTTGCTCCCGTTCTGGATCGAATAATGGATTCCAACGTTTGAGAAGGACCTGTGCCATCTCAATATGCCAATATTTTGCAAGTACTAGCTCTGTGTAGTCCGCCTAGGAGAAATGAAACGTGAACCATCCACTTGCGAGATTTTGAACCTCTGGTAGCTCTTGAAGTGTGCTGCCCCAAATTTCCTTGACTCAACTTGTTAATCTTACCGTTGAGTATGCCCTTCCTCTAACATGCCCAACCAGTACTGTATTAGCTTTATCCACTACCTCTCCCATCAAAATGTCCTCGCCAAATATGATAGTGAGGTCCTTTGTGGGGGATTTCACACACTTGACTTTCCTTTTCCCGGTTCGCGATGCTGATGGGTGTCCTTGCAGCAGATCTGAGCCTTCAAACCCCCGCGGAATCGGTGCTTTGACCTTAATCACTGGCGATTCAAACCAGCTAGAGGGGAGGGAACTAGGGTTAGGCGGGATTTGGGGGTCCAAACAGGATAGGGGCGGAGGAATGATCGAAGAGATTAGATCGAAAGTAGGCGATGGAGGTGAAACAATTGTGAGCAGATTGAGGGTCCTGGGGGATAGCAGAGGGCAGTCAAGGCCCAAAGATTCTAGGGAGAGCAATCCAAATTTAAGCGGGGATGTGGAATAACCAGGGAACGAGACAACCAACGTAGAAACTGGATTTGAGAGCGGAAATTGATCAGAGCAGGCGTGGTTAGGGTTAGGGCTATGGAAGATAGATTTCCCATGATACGGGTCTAGGGAGTAGTCTACTTCCTCCTCGAAATCCATACTGTCCATTGTTGGAAACCACCACCTAGACCGTCGGAGAGACAATGGACCGTGGGTGCTAGAGCCAGATGGCGACTGGTCGGGAGGGTTTGAAACAGAAGCAGCAAAAGCCGCGGTTAGCTGCAGTAAAAATTGTTTTAACTTAACCCTTTGCAAGTGCTGCGATGCGCATGCACCACCTGTTTGCCTGCGGCCACATCAGAGCCCAAAACATCCTCGCTCTCAAAGACACCACCGAAGGATCCACCTAGACATAAATAATATGATATAACCTCAGATTAAAGGACAAGAATAAAGTTCATTTAATTTTTTTGGAAAATCTGGCAAGTTTTGGATATTGCCTCATCTAGATAAAAGTATCAAAGCACTTAAAAATTTGGAGCAAATTCAAACTTGCACAAAAACATATTAATCATTAGAATCCCATAGTTATAAAATAGAAAGTACATGAAAAATCAACTATTTCTTAATTAATATAGCGATCACTTCATTGAATCCTTAAAATATATATTTCAAAGGGCCACTATAAATATTATGATGTCAATAAACTAGTGCATGATCTATTTACATAAAATACCTAGATACAATAATTTATACTAGTGATTTGTATCTTTGATTCTATATTTTTATTGCTTAAATCAATTATATATATAT
>APFE031702645.1:28659-55403 GCA_000404065.3 Pinus taeda
CCCCGGCAACCTGCTTAATGAATAGACTGGACCAAATTCCTCCACTTTAACCGTCTCGAGTGAAGTGAACCCCCCAGAAAATCCGAGTCTAGCCGACGTCTGCTCCAGGTACAGTGGGATCTTCCCACCACCGTCACCTTGGGTAGAATCCTAGGATTATGGCCACTAAGGTTACCAACAGCAACAAATATATCTGGGGGAACAGTCTACACTCCGACAGCACGCAAGGGCAGAGTAACAAGCTCAATCCCTTACCGGCTCCTTGACAATGGTCAATCCAAGGTTTACCGATAAGTGATCCCCAGGCTCCTCTAAAAGAGGTTTACCATTTGTAATACGTGCGTGTCTGGGCGTCGTTCCCAACAAGGGAGGATTGATCCCCTCACTGGTTCGGACACGAGCTCGTGCTTCCCCTTTAAGAGGAGCTTTCCCAGAATATAAATGTAACAGCTGGATTTATTCTATCACAAGATAAGCTACTTGTTTGGTTTAATAGTCTTGGAGAGTTAATTACTCACCTACTCCAAGACACTAGCCTGATCTATGTTGGTGCTTCAGAGCCCTAAAAGATAAAAATTTCTAAGTTAATTTTACTTTAAGCGTTGATTTTAATGGTTGTTCTTTAAGACAAAGGTAATGGAGATGAAACTTGATGGTGTATAGACTCGACTCCAATTCTCTAAAAGATGCACCTAAGATGATTGATAAAATTTTCTTTTCAATGAATTTCTAATTAAGAGAGTTGAGAGAATGCAATCTTTTAATAAAAACAACTTTCTTAATAGACAATCAAAGAAACAATTTTTTATCTTTTCAAAGCGCACAAAACATGACCACTCATTACTTCACGAAAAATTCCTTTCTCTTTCAAAACTTCAAATGCTACTCTAAAACAGACTTCGCAAAGGAGATCTTTTATATTTTCCTATTTAATAAAACATGTAAAACTAATCTAATCAAAAGCAATTTCAAGATCTATGAAAATCTATGAAAAATCACTCAAAAGCAAATCAAAGGAAATTTACCTAATCTTCCACTAACAAGTTAATCTAAGAAGCAAAAGCTTACTAGGATGATTCCGGGATGTTTTACTTGGCAATGGTTAATCCAAGGACTAGTTTATGAAGAATCACAAACTAATCAAAACAAAAACTCAATCTCTTTTTGTTCTTTTTGAAAATGAAATTCACAACTTTAAATGAACAAGCTATATCGAAATTTTGCAAAGAGGCAACACAAAGGTAGGTCTCTCACTCGGGTAGAATTTACGACTGGTCCGACTCCTAAGAAGACTGACAAAACCAGAGATATCTAAGGCTTTGCAACTTCTAAACCCAAAGTCACTACAGGACTAATAAAAATCGAAACCCTAAGGCTAAAATCTCAATGAATTTCACTAAAACTTTCGACACTAATGGAAAAAGTGCAGGTGAAGATTTTTGACAGTCAACCAGTGGATCTGGGCAGTAAAGACTAAGAAAAACAAAATCTAAAGGGAAAAAGTGATAAAAAGGAAATTTTCTCAATTTTAACAGGGTACGCAGGCAGCCTGTTTAACTAGGTGCGTCCACGCTCTGTGTACACAGATACAGTGCGTACAGGTACGCACTGTGTCTAACGCAGAGGGTGCGTACTACTGCAAAATGAAGAAAAACTAAGTTCTAATTCGACTCTAAGCTAAGCCACCCAAAAACACAGTCAAGCAACCAAAAAACAAAAGAAACAAGACTCTTTTCAGATCAAAGTAATACTCAAAGAAAAAATCAATCACATCAATGGATTCCCCAGCGGAGTCGCCAATTTTTCATGCGGAAAGAGTTATTTTTGCGGACAAATCTAACCTCCCTAGGAGTCTAAGACTCTCTAGTGACAAACAAGACAAACAAGAGCAATCCTTCTCTAAACATACATTATTCTATGAGAAACCAAGTGTTGTTCGATCCTACCTCAAATCCAACGCTTGTTGTAGCAGTCCAGCCTTGTTGATCCAGATGAGCTCCTCCTTCACTTTAAGACCTGCATACACTAACATTCAAACGATTACATAACACCTAAATATTTCATAAAACAAAGCATATTCATCATATAGACCAAGGAGTACATGAAATAATTCATTAACAACAAATCATTGAGAAGAATGGACTTATTTGTATTAAGGAAACAAAAAAGGAACCATTACAACCCGAGCCTTGGTGTTGTGCAAGCTCCTCCCAGGGTCCAACAAGAGATTTCCTCTACTTTGACAAGCTCACCCACTCCCAATATGGCAACAAGGAAGGATAGTGATCTCTCCTCACAAGTCAACAATGGAAGTCCTAATTCCAGCAGCATTTACCCTTTAGAATGTTCAGCTTTCAACCCCCCCTCCCATGGCCCAATGCCTGTATTATAGTATTCTAGAGGAAGTTATTCAGTTCCAACATCAATGGGATACTCCCTCTTTTGGATGGGGTAGCTCCTCTCTTGATGGGATAAGCTCCTCTATCATAGGGATGCATGAACCATCTGGAGGCGCTCAATGCACGTCAAAAACTCTTCTAGAAGGCTCTAGAAGTGACCACAAGCAACTTTTTAAAGATGAAACTCGCGCCTTTTGACCTTTACAGCGGTACGCACCCAACCTTTAGCTTACAAAGCATACAAGTACGCAGGTATAATGAGTTTGGGATGCGTACACGCAGGCAAGGTAGAGAGAACCTGCGTACCCAGAGATAAACATGTTTTTTAGTGACTTTCTCTCTTTTTGAAGTTTTGACATGAAGAGCAGAGGTATTAGGCTTGACAAGGAGGATAATATGGCCATTGATGGAGCCATATTAACTGCAGATAGTCATGGTGACAAATTTCAGTGTAACAGATTTCACTAGACACAACAAACAATGAAGCTAGTCGCAGAAGGATCAAATACAGAGAAGTTAGTTGATGAAGTCAAGCAGGCAGCAACTCAGAGCATTGCCGAAGTTGCAGTAATCCAGGTGGAACTGGTGGATTTTCATAGTAAGATCATCGTGCCATCCGAGTGACTCGAGGGTGATTCATGATCTTTATGTTGGGGGCCTGTTGGGATGGGGTCCCCTGGGTCAGTTTTGGGGTTAAGATAACCCAAGTTTTGATATATTTTTGTAAGTAATTTAAAGTATCTGCGATTTGTGGATGCAGAGAGCACAGATGATTAGGAGTCAAATGGGTTTTAGCCCCTTGTTTATGTAAAGTGTGCGTCAGTTTTGAGATCCACCCATGGTCTGCAGACCATGGGACTGTATGAAAAAGGCTATAAATAGGTGTGTCTTAGAGAGTCTAAGGCAGGTGAGAAGATATCTTTGAGGTGATGGGTCAATAGAGAGAAGTGATAGCACAGAGAAGTGGTTCAGATAGGAGAATAAAGGCTTTGTAGCTGAGTGCATAGAGGCCTAGGTAGAGCTCACAGCGGAGTGCATGGACCCCTGCAGCTGAGTGTGCAAGCTATTTTTGAGTCTATAAAGTTGAATTGAAGATAAATAAAGAAAGTTACCGAAGAAATCATGTGTATATATGTTTATCTATGTTTACTACTATTGATGATATATGTTGTGGATGAATAATGTGTTTATGAAATATCTATCAAATGATGCGTGCTTCTCTTGAATAAGTCTTAATAGATGTACACAATGCATGTTAAGTACTTTCACGAAGACTGTGATGAATTTTGTTATGTTTACTAAATAACTTAAGTAGATTTGTGCGAAAACTAATTTAAGATTGTTCTCTAATGCATGTAAGTGGATAAATCATCTGTTAAGGGTCTGCAAAGGCTGATTGTAGACCTTCGCAAAGGTTTGAAGGTTGTTCTAGTAGAGTTTCAGTACCAAGCGCTAAGGGCTTATTGTTGCACAAAAATTGTCACCATGACTTTCTACAATCAATATGAGTCTATCACCACTCATATTTACCTCCTTTGCAAGTCTTAAAACCTCAGTTATTCATATCAAGCTTTGAAAATAAGATAAAGACCCTAAAAATCTCTAAAATTTTGGTTCGTACTTTCTCTTAGCATTACCTGCGGTACCGCACCTATTGGTCATGTCCCCTGCGCACCTGACCGCTCTGTATCTGTGTTATGGGTGTGAACCCCTGTAAAAGTTAAAAAGGCGCAAGTACATTCTTAAAAACTCACTTTGAGTCATTTCTAGAAGCTTCTAGAGGGAATCTTGCGGTGGCAAGTTTGCTCCTTAAGGGTTCATGCATCCCATACCTTTAGGAGCTAACCCCTCGATGTGAGGAGCTTATCCCCTTGAAGGAGGACTCTATCCCTTCAATGGTGGACCTGTAACATCCTTCCTTTGCACTATAAAATGAAGCATTGTTCTGGTTACTTGGGAGGTTGAAAGTTGAATATCTTTTAGGGTAAATGCTGCTGGAACTTAGTCTTCCTTATTGAGCTTTTGAGAGGAAAGATTACATACCTTTTGATCTAATTGGGGAGAGGGTGAGGCTTATCAAAGTAGAGGAGATTCCTGTTTGGACCCTGGGAAGAGCTTGTACAGCATCAAGGCACCAAGGTTGTAAAGTTCTTCTTTTTCAAAGTTAATACAATCAAGTTTATTTTTCTCAATAAGCTGTGTTTTATGGTTTATTTCATAGACTCCTTAATCACTATGATCATGATTTATTATATTAGCTATGTAGGTGTTCTTTGATGTGTGCTTGTTTTTGTTTGCAGGTTATTAAAAGGAAACTCTTTTGAAGCTATTGGAGCAAGGCTACCACAAACTAGCGTTGGACTTAAGGTAGGGTCTAAAACACCTCTTAGTTTTTATTAATGAATTGCAATATGTTTAGATAAAAGTAGATTTTCTTGTCCTGCTTGTTGCTAGATATCGGTTGATACTAGGGAGATCGGTCTTTTCTGCAAGAATGATTTATCCACTTAACAGATTGGCGACCATACTAGGGATCGAACCCAAAATCTCTAGTTTCGCTGATGGTATGATTGGTTCAGTTAGTACCAAGAGTAAGAAGAAATCTGCAAAGAATTCTTCTCCTATTATAACTTTACTAGATTCCCCAATAGGAGAAGCTTCCGCTGAAGTTCCTACCGATATTCATGTTGTAGAATCTTCTACAGCCAAATCAAAATCTGGTGGTAAAAAGAAAGGGAAGAAGAAAAATAAACAAAATGCAAAGGAGAAACCAGAAAAAACTAAATCTACTGACGAGAAACATAAACCTCGCTATCCTTGTCTCATTTTTTATGAGGAGCACTTTACAAGAGAATGTCCACATCGAGCTGAGGTTTCGAAAATCGTCAAAGGTTCTCAAACGCCTGCTGTCTTGAAGGATCCTTTTCGTAGTCAAGATAGTAAGATGATAGGTTCTTCCTCAAATGCCTCAGAAGAACCAATTATGATGATGTCCCTTGTTAGGATTGTGACGTGATCGCAAGATTATGGAAGTAAGAACCCTGTGGTGGTAAGGAACCAGAATCTTCTAGTTCAAACCCATCAACTTCAACTTATTCTGGTTCTGATCCCCTACAGATCGAGAAACCTAATCCAGACTTAGTAATCAAACCACTTGCTAAAGGTATACTTCGAAAGTCAGCTTTCAATCCACATGCGAGAGCTACTCAGAACTATAACATTGTTGAAGATTTAGCTATATCCCCTTCAACAATGTCGGCTTTGGAGGTGCTGCAATCATGTCCAGCACAGCGTAAATTGATTTTGTCTGCTATAGGAGCTGTTGATATTAATCTTATAATATTCGATTTAGAAAATAGTACACCTCATCTTCCTCATCAAATGGCTTTCTAGATCCCCGTGTTAGTAAAAACCAGACCTTGCTTTCAAACTATGATTGATGAGGGAGCTTCAACGTGTATTATGTCGATTCAGTGTTGGAGATCGCTTGGTTCTCCTACACTCAAACAATCCCTGACAATCTTAAAGTCTTTTGATGGCCGAGGGTTTCATCCCTTTGGCATTCTGCAGGATTTACCTACAGGGGTAGAAGGAAAAACTATTAATCTATATGTGGAAGTGGTTGATGCCCCTCTATATTACAACCTTCTTTTAGGTTGCAGTTGGTCTTACGCTATGAATGTTGTTGTTTCATCAGCCTTTCAGCTTATTAAATTACCTCATAACAGAAAGATCATTACCATAGACCAGTTAAATTATTTTTCATCCGACCCAGCCTCTTTTGAGAGTATTCAACATGTTAGGAAAACTGCTATCCCTTATAAGGATGTTGGAGTAGGATTGATTAAAGATTCTGGTTTACTAGGAACTTTTTCATTTCCTCCTCTTAACGTATCACCTTCTTTTGCAACCATTCACATGATTTCATCGAACACTACAACTTGTGATGATTCTCGGGTCATACCTTCCTGTTGTGGAGGTAAATCCCCTCTGCGAATAGAGGCGATCCCTACTAGCCCAGATCGGGTCTAGCAACAATCATACAATGCTATCACACAGGTTCTTAATTGCAAATTAAAGACCAATGATGAAGGCATACCTGGATTCCAACACTAGTGCTTGTAGAAGAGTTGACGCTCCTGTTCCTTTGCTTCGGCAGATCACGATCCCCACGATCTCCATGAATGGACACCTGCACATACAAAGAACGACACAAAATCAAGCATAAAATCCAATAGATGCAACTATATATCAGTCAGAAAGGATATAACTCATCATTATCACAAAGAACAATAAGAGTGGAACCATAACAATAGTCATCTATTAATGATAAACAAAGAAGAATACAACCATAGTTCTGACGTCAAATCCTCCTTTGGCTGGGTGATCAACACCACATGTCTTGCAAAGCTTATTGGGAATGGGAACAAGCCTCTCTCTCCTTGGTTATTAGACAAGAATCTCCTTACTTAGATTTAGCCTTATGGGTATGAAGAAGGCTTCTTGCAGCACGAACTTGACAATTCTCAATCTCTGGAGCTCTAGAACTAGCTTGCCTAAGGAAAATGGACAAGCTTTTATAGATAGAGAAGGGGGAGTTGGGATCATCCACAATATTCATGGGATTGGCTTTATCACTAAAAAGCTTCCATGAGAGGTTCCAAACAACTTCCCCTCTATGGAGATTCGAAGCCAAACCACCCAACTCAAGATAGATTCAGTCCAGGAGTTGGTTAGGATGAATCTTCTGCTGTTGGTTTGTTAAAAAAAATCACCCATTTTGGCTAGCACGAGTGCGACTCTATGACAGAGTGCCAACTGGCACGCCCTGTTTGGAGGATTTCCCCCATTGGCGCGAGGGCTACACTATGGAACTGTGTCAATGGAAAAGGGCTATTTTTAGGGTTTTTTTGCAGGAGATGTCTTCAGGGCAAATGAAGTTCATGCTCAGGGGAATGTAATGCAAGTGTTTGCAGGCCGTGTCACTTCTCACAGGTCCCGGAATGAGTCCTCCAAGATGCGGGAGAGGGGTAACAGGGACAATGACAAATTTTTATGTAACAGATGCCCCCTAAAGCATGAGGCCTGAGAGAGAGAGAGGGGTGAAGTGCTTTATAAGAACATGTCCAACCGAAAAAACTGTCGCCGGAAAACCTGCGTGGAGAAGTACAACTAATATCTCAAGTACATGATATATGTGGTATGGGTGCAGCCATCCATAGTAGAGTACACAAGAATCTAGATCCAAGGTATGGATGCAGCCATCCAGTGAGGATCGATAAATAGACTCAAGCATGGTCACAACCATCCAGTGAATGAGTCATGTAATAATCATAATAATCCACAAAATCGCAACCTGGATCCCAACAAACAAAATCCAAGGTCTTATGGTCCATCTCGATCTGAACAGAGTACAAGTTCAAGCATGCGAATATGGGAGTCAAAGTCGAACATGCAGGAACACCATCTGATTACCAGCGAATGATGAAAGTTGTTAATAGACGCGATAGGTACCACCAATAATGACAAATGCCCTCAAGGTACTATAGGTACAATCTTTGGCATGCGAATCAGTGAGCCGGTGTTGAACACCCGTAGAATCATTCGATCGAAGGCCAGTGATGAAAACCTCACGTTGGACACAAAGAACCTGCCATTGAGGCATGCAAGCTCCAAGGCACCTGAAGGGAGTCTCTAGATCAACTTCCTGGATAAGGAGCTGAAGTCGATAGGAAGCGACCTTGGTCGAAGGTGGGCCATAGTGTTTCCCACATCATCGACACAAGACAGAGGGGGATAATATGTTTTGTGAATCAGGACTATGTGAGATATCAGAGGGAGGTTGATTATTTCACAGAGGTCAACTTGTCTTGAACATATCGGCGGCACGACAATGGACTTGGAAGTATTTGACATCAAACGATCAGAGGTCATCATGATAAGGCAACGAGCAGATGAGAAGTCAAACAGGATCACCCAAACCTACGGAGGCAAGTGAAAAATGAGATGAGATGTCCCCACCCAGACACAAATGCAGACAAGTGCCATGTTCAAGAGCGACATACTGCCAACACGACAATGATTCTGGTTCCATTTTCCCCACAGTTTCTGGCGAGTACCCCGGTTATTTTTAATGACAAGCTTGACGGGGATAGCATATGCTTGTAAAGTGTCATTTCGATGGAATCCAATGTTATTAAGTTTTAACGAGTCTGACAAAGGAAGAACTCGACGTCTTTTCATGTTTAGAGAGTTTGAGAAGATAGCGGAAAAGTAAACTCCAGGGGTGTCCTTTTTCGTAAAGTTGTGTCTCTCGAGCCTGAAAAAGTATAAAACAATGCTCGAAAGAACCGCCCGACCATTACGATCAAGGAGTACTTTTCATGATTAGTGATTTCAACCTGAAAAAGTAAAAAAGCGATCGAAACCACGTCATTTCGTAACCATTAACAAGCCTGAAACGACAAGGTCCCAACAATCTTTTCATCTTTACACAGTTGGAAAAGAGTTTAAAGACGACCGCCTCTTATTTACGTTTAACGAGTCAATAGGAATAACTCGGCAATCTTTTCATCTTTAAACAGTCAGAAAAGAGGTGAAAGCAGACCTCCATTTTTATCCTCTTTAACGAGTCAAAAAGGGAAAAAATACTCGGCAATCTTTTCATATTTTATGAGTCAGAAAAGAGCTTAAAGGTGACTCGTCCTAGAGGAATGAGTGGTATAAAAGGTAGTGACTGGTTCCGACAATGGTGGAACTACTCAAAACGTGTAATGGTCAAGAGGCTGGCTAACAAAACCACTCTTAATTGCGGTCCCTCAGGAAAGGAAAGCAAGCAAGTGAAAGCATATGATCCGCCAAAGAGATGGTGGTGATGGGATGAAAAAAACCAAGGCTCATCTAACATAATTTAGTGGATAAAGACACCAATCACGAGATGTAAAATGGGTATGGGTTCATTTTTACACAAGCTTGAACCATGGAGAACTCTGCTTGGATTTGGTTTAATGTTTACACAAGATTGAAATGAACAACTATGCTTGTTATTCGCATGCCCCTAGCATAATGATGCAAAACGAGGTACATGCCGCCCAAGCTTCATTGCATTCAACAAAGTGGATGGAATGAAGGTTCACTTTCGAGATCTTGGAAAGACTCGACGCATATTTTACGAGATCTTAATCAAAAGGCTCGATTTGGAAAGGGAGTTGTTTCATTTTTTAATGAGTTTGACATAGTAAAAGAACTATCCTCATAACCCTTGTTTCATTTTTTAATGAGCATGACACAAGATCAGGAACTACGCTCGACCAGACCCAGTTTCATTTTTTAAGGAGCTTGACATAGGAAAGCGAACTATGCTCCGACTAGTCCTAGTTTCATTTTTTAAGGAGCTTGACATAGGAAAGCGAACTATGCTCCGACCAAACCTAGTTTCAATTTTTAGGGAGCTTGACATAGGAAAGCGAACTATGCTCCGACCAGACCTAGCTTCATTTTTTAAGGAGCTTGACATAGGAAAACGAACTATGCTCCAACCAAACTTCATCATAATGAATAGGAAGTCGTTGCTTCCAAGAGTGTGACTCTCGGTGGAAGGATAACATCTTGGAAGTCAAGACCCAATGCCCCCAGGACACTATGCACGATGGCAGCATCACTGTATATAGGCACGGGATAAGTAGCCACATAGTTGACCTGTGGTGGGGCAGATACAACTGGTGGATAAAAACCAGGAGGGGATGGTAACTGCGTAGGAGGTACTGGGGGACTAAAGAACGATAATTGATCTATAGTCACGATTCTTCCGTCGTGTGGAAATCAAACCACATGCAAAAGTGAAGAGACAAGGGCCCCCATGGCATAAACATAGTCATAGCCAAGGAGAAGGCTGAAATCTAAAGCACCTTGGGTAACCAGTACGTCAATACAGATGGTTTTGCCTCCCAAAGTAATAGGGAACTTTGGAAGGATCCCTAATGGTTGACTAGTTCCTCTGTCAAATGCCAACAAATTTTGTGCGACTGGCACAAGCTTTGGGGAGCCCAAAGCTTGCCAAGTAGTGGAAGGCATAAGACTGACAGATGCACCCTCATCCAAGACAGTGCCAGGTACTACCTTATCATAGGCATGTACTGTAATCTGGAAAGGCACATGGGAAGGAAGGCAGAAAGCAGTCAGGTGACTCCAGTTGAAGGAAATGACTGAACTACTTGGTGGGGGAATCATATGATTGCCCCCTGCTCCGAAGAAGGACTCTCGGGATCAGCTGGGATAGGAGAGTTTTTTTCAGACTCAAGAGAATCTAAAAAGACAAAAATAACATGAGCATGACGCTCTTCTGAAACAGAGTGATCAACAGGTGTTGAACCCAAATTGACACTCTCTCCAACCAATGGTTGGTCCTGAACAAGCTTAGCACAGCCAGGTTTAGAAAGAGGAGGATGGACAAGAGAAGGATATAAATCAATATCTTTGTCGATAGGGAGAGGATTTGAAGAGAGCCTTTGATAACCAACGGGGAGTTGGGGTGAAGAAGCTGTAAGAATTTCCAAAACAGCGGAAGCTTTATCCATGAGTAGACAAAGGTGAAGGAGATGGTTGCCTTCCCATAGCCTACAGGGGAATCTAATCTCCCCGTTCTTCTTACCATTGCCAGTTGATAGGGTAGCATCGCCATGAGCTTCAGAGGATGATGAGGGATGAGCCATATCGTGAGACCATACTTCTAAGATCCTAGGAATGCCAGGACAATCACGAAGAAGATGGTCACCCTTCCACAATTTACAAGGAAACTTAACCTTCTGCGAAGGAGTAGAAGGAGTTCCAACCTGAGCTGTACTCGGGGTAATAATTGCACGTTTAGCCTCTCACTTATGAGACTTCTTCTTCTTCATCTTATTCTTCTTCTTATTAGCCACCTGGTTACTTGAATCTAGACTTTCACCAGGCAAAGGAGAAGATGAGGACGTAGAAACAGGCGAAGAAGGGGAGAGGTCCACCTTGGAATCAACATGATGTTATTCGGGTGGAGGAACTGATTGACCAGTAGTTGAGACACTAGGAACCACAAAGGTTGAGAACAACCAAATAAGCAACCCAATAGTTAACCTAGGAAGGGACAACGTTGCCATGTAAGGAGCACCAATATTCCCAAAAGGAGGAAAATGACCTGGATTCCCGTCAGAGGGGATTCCTGGGTTGGTGAACTCTGGAAAAGTTGCCATCAAAGACTGAAAATTGCACACGGGGCTGAAAAAAGAGTCAAGGCACATAATCAAATGGTCAACAAGTAGAATCTAACATGCATGTGATCGCGGGTGATTTAATTTTTACCACATTGGAATTAATAAACTTCACCGTTTCATGTTTTAAGAGTCAAGAAATGGATAAAAGGTGACTCTATCACTTTCAGATTTGAAACAAGCATGAAAGGACAAGCGCTTGGTGATCCTTTCAAATTTAGGGAGTCAGAAAAGATCAAATGACTGCTTAGGGATACTAGGCAAAGAGGGTGTACCAAATAATCGTGAATTGCAACATACACCTTGGTTTCATAAATAAAAGAGAAATCAACCAAGGACTTTCCGTACGTGCAGGCAATCTCCCCAAATGTTGTGTTCGGTGTATCACGGGTATAGGGCGGCAGACTCGGCTTCCTATGGATAAAGGATGATAACCTAGTGGGGTCTCCCCATATACTCGATGGTACGTGGGAGCACAATTCCGACTAGACCACTATGATCACAGACAGAAGGAAATCACCCAACCTTGAGTGGAAACAAAAGTGACTAGGTTTAACGACGCCGGAGCACGTCTCTAGCCTAGACCTCTAAATATGTTTCATTATGTTCCAATGCGTTGTTAGATTCATTCAGTTCATTTTAAAGTTGATCTTGTATTATGTTTTAGTTTTCAGGCCTTACCTTACGTAATGTCTCAAAATTCCCTAAATACAAACTATGTGCCACAATATGTCATTTCATTCGATGAATTCTAGCTATGAGAGAGTTTGAGAGCTTTCACACAAACGAAATGATCGCAAAAAAACAAAGAATATCTCTAATGAAGCTAATGGAAATCAACAAACGTTTCTTCAAGATCACTAATCACTAATAACAATGAAAAGCTCTAATTCTCATTAACTAATGCAAAGCAAAAGAGATTTTTTCTTTTATGTTGATGGAAAAATGCACTAAACAAACTTTGAGAAATGATAACAAACAAATTCCACTCAATACAAGCACATTCAGATCCCTAAATCACAAAGCAATCCTTCAAAAAACGAGAAAAGTCCCAAAGACACGAATGAGCGGTGTAATCTAGGCCCAAAGCAAAACAAAGCGGAATTCAAGTGAAATAGAGGCAAGTCACTCAAATAATGCAATAAAATGATAAAAAACCACCAAACGAGTGCAAGGTTGCAATCAGAGAGTCGAATGGACCAATAGAAGACCAAAAACACCTGAGGGAGGCTCGACACACAAAGCCACTAGATGCCCTAGGGCTAGAAATGTGAAATCGATTGAAAAAGGCTGTTACACAGTATTTTGTCACCGTCCCTATTACCCCTTCTCCCGCATATTGGAGGACCTATTTTGGGACCTGTGAGAAGTGACATAACCTGAAAACACCTGCATTGTATCCCCTTGAGTATGTACTTCATATGCCCTGAAGACACCTTCTACAAAATACCCATAAAAATAGCCCTTTTTCCATTGGCACTATTCCTCAGTGTATCACTCACGCCAATGGGGGAAATCCTCCAAAGAGGGCGCGCCAACTGGCGCTCTGTCTCAGAGTCGCACTAGCGCCAACCCAGTTGGGTAAAGTTTTTAACAAACCAACTTGTGAAGGTTCTTCTTAACCTATTCATGAACTGTTTCCAGTTTGAGTTCGTTCAGTTGGGCTTCGAATCTCCATGGAAGGGAAGTAGTTCTCCACCTCTCATGGAAGCTTCCTAATGATAAGGACAATCCCATGAATCTTGTGGATGATCTTATCTCCTTCTCCTATCTCTATATAAGCTTGTCCTTTTGCCTTTTACAAGCTAGTTAGTAATTCTACTCTTCAAGCTCCAAATTCTAAGTCCCAAAGTCTGATAATTGCTAAGCTCATGCTACAAGAGGCCTTGTTCATTCCCATAAGGCTATATCTTTAATGAGGAGATCTTTTTCCAAGTAACCAAGGAGAGAGAGGCTTGTTCCCCATTCCCAACAAGCTTTGCAAGGCATGTGTTGTTGATCACCCAGCCAAAGGAGGATTTGACGTCAGAACTTGGTTGTATTCTTCTTTGTTATCAATAATAATAGATGACTATCATTATGGTTCCACTCTTATTGTCTTTATCATGATGTTTGAGTTGTATCCTTTCTGACTGATACATAGTTGCATTTCTTATATTTTATGCTTGTATTTGTGTTGTTCTTTGCATGTGTAGGTGTCTGTTCATGAGGATTGTGAGGATTGTGACCAGCTAAAGCGAAAGAACGGGAACGACGACTCTTCTGCAAATACTAGCATCGGATTCGAGGTAGGCCCTCATCATTGGTCTTTACTTTGCAATTAGGAACCTACATGTTAGCGTTGTTTGATTGTTGCTAGACCCCATTTAGGCTAGTGGGATCGCCTCTCTCTGTAGAGGGGATTTACCTACACAACAATTTGGCGACTCCGCTGGGGAGTTGGCTTTTTGCCTTGTTGTTTTTTTTGTGTTGTTGTTTGATTTGTAAACTTTAGACGGAGCCTGAAGTCTGGCCAGATAGCCTTCGAAACACTATTTCTTTGCATTAGCATAGTAGATCAACACCATTTTAGTCCATCTCCGATTTTGTTTATGAACTGAACGACTTGGAACTTGCCTTGTTTCTTGGCTATTTCCTTGGTTTCTCCTGCTCGTTTAGCTTTCTGGGTTGAATGCCTGTGTTGATTCTTGCCTCTTGGTGTACTTAGGTATTGTTGATTTGGCCTTGGCTCTTTTGTTTTTATTTTTCCATAGCAAACTTGGTTGGTGCTAGTTTATAGCATGACAGTCACGCCAGTTGGCGCAAGTTGCACATTTACAACCCGTGCCAATTCTTGAAAGGCACTTGTTGTAGCCTGACAGTCGTGCCAGGCCTGTAAACTTTGAAGTTTGCTTGGTTGTGAACTTTTTGAGCTTGGGTTTTGTCCTAAGTAATTTTTTCAGACTACTTGAGTGTGTTGGAGTGTGATTTGAATGGCTTTGATTGTTACCTTTTGGGTGTTTTCTTTTTTCTATCGATTTCACGTTTCTAGCCCTAAGGCATCTAGTGGCTTTGTGTATCAAGCCTTCCTTAGGTGTTTTGATCTTTTTGCGGTCCAGTCGACTCTTTGTTTGCTCCCTTACACTTGTTTTGTTGTTGTGAATTGTTTTGTTGCGTTATTTGAGTGATTTGCTTTGTCTTCACTTGAATTCCGCTTCGTCTCACTTTGAGCCTAGATCACACGGCTCATTGTTGTCTTTGGGATCTGTTTTGGTTCTTTGGATGTTTGATTTGTGATTTGAGGAACTGAACGTGCTTGTATTGGATAGAATTTTCTTGTGTTATTTCTCAAAGTTGTTTAGCGCATTTTTCCATCATCGAAAAGAAAAATCTCTTTGCTTTGAATTAGTTAATGAAAATTAGAAATTTTCATTTCGATTAGTGATTTAGTGATCTTAAAGAAAAGTTTATTGATTTGCATTAGCTGCATTAGGGAATCTCTTTTGTTGTTTTGTGATCGTTTCGTTTGCATGAAGCCCTTCAACTCTCTCGTAATTAGCATTCATCGAATGAAATGACATGTTTTGGCATATAGATTGCATTTAGGGAATTTTGAGAGATTACATATGGTAGGACCTGAAAACCAAAACCTAACACAAGATCAACTTTAAAATAAATCGAGTGAATCTAAAAATGCATTGGAACATAACGCGCGCATTCTAGAGGTCTAGGCTAGAGACGTGCTCCAACGTCGTTAAACCTAGTCACTTTTGTTTCCACTCAAGGTTGGGTGATTCCTCCTTTTGTGACTCAACTATGGTCTGGTACGGACTTGTGCTCCCACGTACTGTCGAGTATATGGGGAGACTCCACTATTTTATCATCCTTGATCCATAGGAAGCCATGTCTACCACCTTACAGCCCGTAATGCACCGAACACAGCATTCGGGAAGATTGACTGTCGTACGGAAAGTCCTTGGTTTTCATATGATTGCTAAGGTGTATATGCAATTTTACGAATTTTCTGGTAAACCCCTTGCCTAGTTCTCTAGAGTAGTCACTTTTGATCCTTTTTGAACTCCTTAAAAGAAAAGGCTCACATGAGCATTTGTCACTTCGGGCTCACTAAACATTCGAAGGTGACTAGAGTCATCTTTTTGTCCTTTTCTCGACTCTTTAAAGATGAAAAGGTCAAGTTATGTCCTAATGTCTTAAAATTTATTCGGCCACGATCACACTTACCTTGTTAGATCTTGTTTGTGTTAGTTTTGAGTAGGGTCTTTCCTCGCTAGCTTGTCTAGGATTTTTTGAATTCGAGCATCCTGGCGGATCCATCGATCTCGTCTCCCGTCCCTAGTGACCAAGGGTCTCCTTCTTCTGCCGCCCCTGAGACACCAGTTTGTGGTGACACTTTTCCTATTATTCCAATTGTCCAACCATTGAACTCTCGTACCCCAGAAGACGAGCTTCACGATCTGTTTTGGAACCCTGTTTGGGAACGTTACGAAGAGGATTTTCCCTCTACTCCTACTGGTGTTTCGACCCCGATGGCTTCCTCTGATATGGAGGACACATCTCCTGTAGCGAGTGAAACAGCTGTTGTGTAGAGTATCGAGACTCCTATCCCAGCCACATCCCCGGTCATATCTACGCCCTACACTGTCACCCCTCTCGGTGTTATAGTGCCTTTACGCTATAGGGATTTGAGGGATGCCATGGGCTCTAGGAACTCCTCTTCAGGTACCATGTGGGATCATAACATCATTCCCACTACGAGATATTTTTGTTTCACAAGTTCACAATACCATTGTCACGTCAGTTCTGACCAATTCAACCGTTTGTGTCGCATCGTCAACTCCGATTGATAGTTCCATTACGGCATCTTCGATCGTAACTACTGTTGCTGGTCCATCCCGCGGTCTAGTACATAGTCGTCAATCGACACCCACAGCCAGAGTTGTTCATCATGTAGTTAGTGCCCTACCTTCTTCTGGTGCCATTCGAGCAGGGGGGGCATATTCTCAATATTTGCATGCTGTCCAGAATCCAGGAGTGCAAGGCCCTTATTATGACCATATAGGTCATCATTTGTATACTTCCTTGCCAGCTGAGCCCGCCGTTGAGGTTTCAGTGCCGTTGAATGTCGCTTGGGGTACCACTGGCTATGGTGGTGGCCAAATCCATCCGGATCAAGGGCAGCTGTACCAAGGACCATCGTATCAAGGTCAGCCATCCTACACGCAGCCTAATTATGGGCGGCAGTATTATGGCCAAACCTATCCAAGGCAACCTGGAGGCCCACAAGGACAACCCTCCCGGGGACAACCTTCGACCTATGGTGGTCCATCTTTCACCTATCTTGGGCAACCCTATGGAAACCCGGGACAACCTTATGCTCAACAAGGACAACCTAGAGTCCAGCAGGGATACCCCTCGGGTCAACCCTACGGGAATCCAGGACAACCTTATGCGCAACAAGGACAACCTGGAATCAAGCAAGGGTACCCTTCTGGGCAGGGTGGTCAGCCTTACATGCAGCAAGGCCAGGCCACTGCTTAGCCTAGTCAGCCATCTAGACAGGTTGGTCAACCCCAGGGTCAACCAACCGTTCAGTCTGCTCAGCCATATGGTCCACAAGGACAACCCTCGGTTGTACAAGGACAACCTAACACCCAGCAAGCTCAACCTTATGGGCAAGTAGGTCCATCCCAAACTCAACCAAGGCAACCTGCCAGCCACGTGGCCCAACCTTAATCTTCTCAAGGACATCTTTCTAGGCCTACTCAACCGGGCATGTAGATGGTCGTTGCTTCTCAAGCTCAACCCATTTTTCAGCCCCAGACTCAAATTGGTCTCCAGTTGCAAGGTGGGTTTCAATCCCAACCTTCTTACCAAGCTCAGTCTAGTCCCCAGGCTTAGTATGGAGCCCAGACACTGTATGGATACCAGCAACCACAGGGACAAGCTCAGTTTGCCCCGTATCAAGATTATCAACAGATGCAGGTTGCTCCTTATCAAAATTACCAGCAACAATATGTTGCTCCTGCAGGTCAGTTTGGTAACCAATGGAGTGCTGGGGGGAAAATCCAGAGTCAACCGTCCGGTTATGGATATAACCCCTATGGACAGAGTCCCTACGGACAAGGTCCTTTTGGACTTGGTCCGTCTGGACAAAGTCAGTGGGGGCAACCAACAACTGGTTGGAACTCTGGCCCTACCTCGTATCCACAACCGCATATGTCCTTCAATCCTCAGCTACCATTCTTAGCAACGTTGGAACTTCAAGATGTATCTAAATTAACTAATGATCCTATTTTGCATAATCCATACTGGCTGCTAGTTCCAATCAAGATACCTGGCGATTGTCCCAAATTTGACGGCAAGGCTGGAGAGGATCCTCAAGCCCATGTAATGACTTACCACCTTTGGTGTTCGTCGAATTCATGGCTTGACGATTCAATCCGACTCCACCTATTCCAAAGGAATCTCTCCGGCTCGACTTCTAAATGGTACATTGAGTTGACCCGTGCGTCTTTTCAAGATTTCAATTCATTGGCAATGTCATTCCTCACTCATTTTCAGTTACCCATTCAGTATGAGACGGGAACGCATCTCCTTACGTCTCTCAAACAGGACACGGCCACGCACATCTCTGATCATATACATGAATGGAGACGGCATCATCGGTTGATCAAGTTCTGGATTCCTAATCAAGTCCTAATCAATTGGTTCACGACCTCCTTTGTCCCTAAGATCACACAGGACATTACTATGGGAGCTTGTGTGACTGAAGAGCAAGCTATCACGCGTGCTCAGTACCTTGACTTAGTTTATTCTCAGTCAGGTACTTTATATGAGTATTTACCTGATGCCCTGAGACACGGTACATCCAAAGCTCCGCTAAATCCATCTGTTGAAGGGGTTATTGGCTCTATAAATCCATCGTCAAAGAAATCATCCTCGAACCCTAGGAAGCAAAAATCGGATGCTTCAAACTAAAACACTTCTAAGGGTGGTTCTAATTCTGGAAGTACTTTCGAGGTCAATGCCGTCCAGTCCACCATGGCAGACAAGGCCTCGAAAGGAAAGAAAAAGGGGAAAGTGAAGAATAAATCTGAGCAACCCAAACATGACTCCTCCAAACCTCCACCCTAGGAAGGAGCCAAGCGTAAACCAAATTATCCTTGTCTTATCTATGACGAGGATCATTATACCAAAGATTTCCCTAGGCGGTCTGAGGTCAGTTGTTTATTGAAAGGTGCTCCTAGGATTCCTGCGGTTCTGAAAGAACCTTTCCCCTCTCAACAGGCTCAAATGGTGGCTGATCCATCTTCGTTTTCTTCTCCCTTTGGTTCCCAAGTGTTCATGGCTGGAACCATTCCCGTTCATGTAATGAATCGAACAAAGGAATATCTATCATCCGCTGGGAAGGAGCCTGAGGTCCCCTCAAGCACTCCTCCATCTAGTTCTGGTCCGCTCCACATTGAGAGACCTAGTACTGAGACGCCCATCCGACCCCCTCCCAAAGGAGTACTCCGGAGATCATCTTACAACCCAAATGCTTGTGCTGCCCAGCACTATAGCATAGTTGAGGACTTAACTCAGGCTCCGTCGGTTATGTCCACTTTAGAAGTTCTCCAGAGCTACCCCCCTCAGAGGAAGTCACTGTTATCGGCCATCGGTGGCATCGACCCGGCCGATTCGGATTTGATCACCTTTGATCTCGAGAGCCATGTCCCAAGGCTGCCTCATCAGATCGCCTTCCTCATTCAAGTCATCGTCAATTCGAAATGATTCATCGTACGGTTATTGATGAAGGCACATCAACTTGCATCATGTCTGTTGCTTATTGGAAAGCGATCGGGTCTCCGACTTTGAGCCAGTCTCCCACGACGCTGGAAGCCTTTGATGGGAGAGAATCTTGCCCCTATGGTATCCTTCAACGATTGCCGATTACTTTGGAAGGGAAGACCGTTGAAGTGGAAGTTGAGGTCATTGATGCAAATGTTACTTACAACCTCCTTCTGGGCCGGAGCTGGACATATGCCATGCGTGTCGTGGCTTCGTCCCTCTTCCGTGTCATTCGTTTCCCTCACTAAGGGAAAATTGTCACGGTAGACCAGCTCTCCTTCTTCACTTCTTCTTCCAAAGGCAATGTGCCTTTCGTGGAGCATACCTCCATCCCCTACGAGAGTGTGGGAGTTGGGCTCTTCAAAGACCCTACCCTCATGGGTGTATTTTCACTCCCACCTCCAAACCTTTTGTTGGAGAGGTAAATCCCCTCTATGGATAGAGGCGATCCCTACTAGCCCAGAACAAGTCTAGCAACAATCAAAAAATGCTATCACACAATTTCCTAATTGCAAATAAAAGGTAGGTGATGAAGACCTACTTGAGATCCAACGCTTCCGTTTGTAGAATAGATGTCGCCCGCGTTCCTTTGCCTTGGCCAGTCACGATCCTCCACTATCCACGTGAATGGACACCTGCACACAAAGAGAACAACACAAACACAAGCGTGAAATCTAATATATGCAATTATACATTAGTCAGGAAGGATATAATTCAACATCAACCATTACAAGTACAAAGAGAATGGAACCATAATGGTAGTCATCTATTATTAATAATTCAACAAAGGAGAATACAACCAGCGTCCTGACGTCAAGTCCTCCTTTGGCTGGGTGCTAAGCTACACAAGTCTTGCAAAAGCTTGAAGGGGTGAGGGACAAGCTCTCTCTCTCTTTAGTGACAAAGTCTCCTTACTTAGGTAAAGCCTTTACAAAGAAGGCTCTTGCAACTCCAATCTCTTGATATCTTCCTTTCAGCACAAGTATTACCACTAGAGTCAGAACTATCAGAACTAGAACTAGAACTACAACTAGCTTGCTCAAGCCATGGAGACAAGATTTTATAGAGGAAAAGGAAGAGATAAGGTCAATCCCCCACAAAAATGGATTTGGCTTCATCACTTGGAAACTTCCATGGAATGGTGGCAAACTACTTTCCATCTAAGGAGATTCAAAGCCAAACCATCCTCACTCAACTTGGAATCAGTTTGGTGAATGAGTTGGACAGAACCTTTGAAGGTTTGATTAGTTCAAAACTTTGCCCAAAATGGTTAGTGCGATTGCGGCTCTGGGACAGAGCGCTAATGGCGCACCCTTTCAATAGGATTTTCCCCATTTGGTGCGGGCATAACACAAGGCACCAACGCTAATGCAAAAAGGGCTGTTTTTAAGGGCAATGAGCAGGAGATGTCTTAAGGGCATATGAAGCTCATGTTTAGAGGTGAATAATGCAAGTGGTTTCAAGTCTTGTCACTTCTCACAAGTCCCAAAATGGGTCCTCCAAGATGCGGGAGAGGGGTAATAGGGACGGTGACAAACGGTGACAAATTACTGTGTAACAGATGCCCCCTAAAGCATGAGGCCCGAGAGAGAGAGGGGTGAAGTGCTTTACAAGAACATGTGTGACTGAAACACTGCCTCCGGAGAACCTATGAAAAGAAGTACAACTGATATCTCAAGTACATGATACATATGTGGCATGGACGCAGCCATCCGTAACAGAGTATAAAACTGAATCCCAGGTATGGACGCAGCCATCCGATGAGGATTGATAAATGGACTCAAGCATGGTCGCAGCCATCCAATGAATGAGTCATGTAATGATTACAAAAATCCACAAAATGCAACTCGGATTTCAATATGCACAATCTGCGGTCTTGCGCTCCAACTCGACCCGAACATAGTACAAGTTCAAGCATGTGAATATAGGAGTCAAAGTTGAACATGCATGAACATCGCCTGATTACCAATCAATGATGAAAACTATTAACAGACGCAAGAGGTGCCACCAATAATGACGATGGTCCTCAAGGTACTATAGGTACAATCCACGGTGTGTGAATAAATGAGCTGGTGTCGAACACCCGTAGAATCATCCGATCGGAGGCCAATGATGAAAACCTCGCGTCAAACATGAAGAACCTGCCATTGAGGCATGCAGGCCCCAAGGTACCTGAAGGGAGTCTCTAGGTCACCTTCCTGAATAATGAGCTGAAGTCAAAAGGAAGTGATCTTGATCGAAGGTGAGCCATAATGTTTCCCACATCATCGACACGAGACGGAAAGAGACAATATGTTTTGTGTGAGATATCAGAGGGAGGTTGAGTATTCTTGCAGAGGCCAACTTCTCTTGAACATATCGGTGGTACAATGACGGATTTGGCAGTATTTGAGGTCAAATGATCAGGGGTCATGATAACAAGATGATGAGCAGATGAATGGTCAAATGGGATAACCCAAACCCATGGAGGCAAATGTGAAACGAGATGAGATGTCCCCACCCAGACACGAATGTAGAAAGTGCCATGTTCAAGAGCGACATACTGCTGATGACGACAATTATGATTCCTTTATTCCCCCACCATTTCTGGCGAGTACCCCAGTTATTTTTGGATGACAAACTTGATGGGGATAGCATATGCTTGAGGAGCATCATTTCGACAGAATCCAATGTCATTAAGGTTTTAACGAGTCTAACAAAGGAAAAACTCGACGCCTTTTCATGTTTAGAGAGTTTGAAAAGACAGCAAAAAGAAAACTCCAGGGGTGTCCTTTTTCGTAAAGTTGTGTCTCTCAAGCCCGAAAAAGTATAAAGTTATGCTCGAAAGAACCGCCCGACCATTACGACCGAGGAGTACTTTTCATAAGTAGTGATTCTGATCTGAAAAAGTAAAAAAAATGATCGAAACCACGTTGCTTCGTGACCATTAATGAACCGGAAATGACAAGGGTCCGACAATCTTTTCGTTTTTACACGGTCAGAAAAGGGTTTAAAGACGACCACCTCTCATTTACATTTAACGAGTCAAGAGGAACAACTCGGTAATCTTTTCATCTTAAAACGGTCATAAAAGAGCTGAAAGCATACCTCCATTTCTATTCTCTTTAACGAGTCAAAAAGGGAAAAAATACTCATCAATCTTTTCATATTTTACGAGTCAAAAAAGAGCTTAAAGGTGACTCGGGTATAGGTTCATTTTTACACAAGCTTGAACCATGGAGAACCCTACTTGGATTCGGTTTCATGTTTACACAAGCTTGAAACAAAAAACTATGCTTGTTATAAGTTCGCATGCCCCTAGCATAATGACGCAAAACGAGGTACATGCCCACCAAGATTCATTGCATTCAACAAAGTGGATGGAATGAAGGTTCAATTTCGAGATCTTGGAAAGACTCGACTTGTATTTTACGAGATCATAATCACAAGACTCGATTGGGAAAGGGATTTGTTTCATTTTTTAATGAGGTTGACACAGTAAAAGAACTATCCTCATAACCCTTGTTTCATTTTTTAACGAGCTTGACACAAGATCAGGAACTATCCTCGGCCAGACCCAGTTTCATTTTTTAAGGAGCTTGACATAGGAAAGTGAACTGTGCTCCGACCGAACTTCATCATAATGAACAGGAAGTTGGGGCTTCCAAGAGTGGCTCTCCCAGTGGGAGGTCAACATCTTGGAAGTCAGGACCCAATGCCCCCAGGACACTATGCACGACAGCGGCATCGCTAGATACAGGTATGGGATAGGTGGCCACATAGTTGATTTGTGGGGGGGCAGATACAACTGGTGGATAAAAACTAGGAGGGGACGACAACTGTGTAGGAGGCATCGGGGGACTAACGAATGAAAATTGATCGATAGTCACCATTCTTCCATCGTGTGGAAAGCAAACCACACGGAAAAGCGAAGAGACAAGGGCCCCCATAGCATAAACATAGTCGCGACCAAGGAGAAGACTGAAATCTAAAACACATTGGGTAACCAACACGTCGATACAGACGGTTTTACCTCCCAAAGTAATAGGGAAATTCGGGAGGACTCTTAGAGATGGACAGGCTCCTCCGTCGAAAGCCAACAGATTCTGCATGACCAGCCCGAGCTGCGGGGAACCTAAAGCTTGCCAAATAGTGTACGGCATAAGACTGACCGACGCACCTTCCTCTAGAACAGTGCCAGGTACTGCCTTATCACAGGAAAGTACCGTAATCTGGAAAGGCAGATGGGATGGAAGGCGGAAAGCGGTCATGTGACTCCAATCAAAGGAGATGGCCAAACTACTTGGTGGGGGAATCGTATGATCACCTCCATGCTCCATAGGAACCGAAGAGGGACTTTCGGGAGCAGCTGGGATAGGAGAGTCATTTCCGGACTCAGGGGAATCTGAGGAGACGAGAATAACATGGGAATTACGCCCTTCCAAAACAAAGTGATCAGGTGGTGAACTCGAGTCGACACTCTTTCCGACCAATAGTTGGTCTGGAACAGGCTGGGCAGAGCCAGGTTCAGGAAGAGGAGGCTGGACAAGAGAGGAATTTAAAACAATCACGTTGTCAGCAGGGGGATGATCTGCAGCTACAGAAAGAAGTTGATATCCAACGAGGAGTTGGGGTGGGAGAGCTGCGAGACTTTCCAAGACGTCGGAGGCTTTATCCATGAGCGGACAAAGGTGAAGGGGATGATAGGCTTCACAAAGTCTGCAGGGGATTTGAATCTTCCCTTTTCCTTTACTATTCCTAACTGATAGGGTAGCATCGCTGTGAGATTCAGAGGGCGATGACGGGCGGGACGAATCGTGGGACCATACTTCTAAGACCCTGGGAATGCCAGGACAATCGCGAAGAAGATAGTCACCCTTGCACAATCTACAAGGAAACTTGACCTTCCGCGGAGGAGCAGAAGGTGGCCTGACTTCAGGTGTACTCGAGGGGGTAGTTGCGCTTTTAGCCTCTCCTTTGAGAGCCTTCTTCTTCTTCGTATTCTTCTTCTTCTTCTTAGCCACCTGGTTACTCGAATCGAGACTTTCACCAGGCAAAGTAGAAGATGAGGACGTAGAAGTGGGCGGAAAAGGGGAAAGGTCCACCTTAGAATCAACATGAGGTTGTTCAGGTGGAGGGACTGATTGATCAGTAGGTGAGACGATAGGGACCAGAGAGGTTGAGAACAACCAAACAGGCAACCCAATGGTTAACCCTGGGAGGTACAACATTGCCATGTAAGGAGCACCAACATTCCCGAGAGGAGGGAAATGACCAGGATTCCCGTCAGGGGGGGAACTTGGGTTGGTGAACCCCGAAAAAGTTTCCATCAAGAATGAAAAATAAGCCTACTCAAGCTAACGCGAACAAGACCTAACCGGGTAAATGTGAACGCAGTCGAATAAATTTTTATGACATAGGAACTGAACTTGACCTTTTCATGTTTTAAGAGTCGAGAAAAGGACCAAAAGGTGACTCTAGTCACCTTCGAATGTTTTGTGAGCCCGAAGTGACAAACTGCCCAAGTAAGCCTTTTCTTTTAAGGAGTCTTAAAAGGATCAAAAGTGACTGCTCTGGAGAAACTAGGCAAGGGGTTTACCAGATAATCCGTAAAACTACTTATACACCTTGGCAATCGTATGAAAACCAAGGACTTTCCGTACTGCAGACAATCTTCCCGAATGCTGTGTTCGGTGCGTTACGGCTTGTAAGGCGGAAGACACGGCTTCCTATGGATCAAGGATGCAAACTTAGTGGAGTCTCCCCATATATACGCAACGGTACATGGGAGCCCAAGTCCATACTAGACCACAATTGAACCACACTAGGAGGAATCACCCAACCTTAATGTGAGAACAAAGGTGACTAGGTTTAACGACGCCGGAGCACGTCTCTAGCCTAGACCTCTAGAATGTTTGCATTATGTTCCAATCCGTTTTTAAGTTGATTCGGTTTATTTTATGGTTGATCTTTAGTTAAGTTTCAGTTTAAGGCCCTACCGTATGTGATCTTCCACAATTTCCTAGATGCAAGCTACATGCGAAAGAAAGCCATTTCGTTCGATGAATACTAACTACGAGAAGGTTAAGAGTTTCAATCAAACAAAATGAACACAATAAAACAAACACCCTAATGCAGCTAATGGAAAATAAACAAAAAATTTCTTTTCAATAATGCAAATAACAAAAAGTTCTATTCCATTCATTATTAAATGCAAAAGAGATTATTTGATCTTCCTTTCTACAAGCACAATGCACTAGAATGAATTTTGAAAGATAATAACACTGAGCAAAGAAGCTAATTCACTCAATGAAGGCACAATGAAATCCCAAGACACTAAAATAGTTCTCCAAATCAAAAGGAAAACAAGGCTTCGCACGAGCTATGTGATCTAAGCTCAAACAAAGCTAGAATGAAATCCAAGCAAACAAGAGCAAGTCGTTCGGAAATCACTCAACAAGACTTCAACAATCACTGAAAAAAGTGCGAAAAGCAATCACAAGGTTAACTGGACGTTCAAAGAACCCAAAACTCCCATGGGAGGCTCGACACACACGGCCACTAGATGCCCTAGGGTTGAGCTGTGAAATCGATTGAAAGAGGAAAACACCCGGAGGACAAAGGTTGCAAACCAGTCAAACAGGGCTTAAGCACACTCCAGCAACTGAAAAAGAGGTGGAAAAATGCAAATCCAAGCTCAAACAGTGGGCAAAACAAGTGGACCAAAAACTAAATGGCCTGGCGCGATTGTCAGGCTGCAACTCGCGCTAAACAGGGATTGGCACGGGTTGTCAGTTAGCAACAAGGGCCACTAGCGCGACTGTGAAGGCAAAAAGCGCGCTAACAAAGTTTGCTAATTTCAAAGAAAAATACGCAGTCCAGGGCTTGGGTCACAGGCCTAAAGCAAGTCAAAAGCACAGGGGCAGTAAGAAAATCAATTCCAAAGGCTTATCTAAGCAAGCAAACAAAAGAAAACCAAAGAGGCAAGACAAACTCCAAATTGTTTAGTTCGTAAACCAAACCAAAGATCGACTGAAGCGGATTTGATCTACTTCACTACTGCAAAGCAATAGTGTTTCGAAGGCTATCTGGCCGTGTTTCAGACTCCGTCTAAGTTTACAAATCAAAACAACAAGCTAAACTCCCCAGCGGAGTCGCCAAATTGTTGGAGAGGTAAATCCCCTCTATGGATAGAGGCGATCCCTACTAGCCCAGAACAAGTCTAGCAACAATCAAACAATGCTATCACGCAAGTTCCTAATTGCAAATAAAAGGTAGGTGATGAAGACCT